>JALLPA010003416.1:0-10533 GCA_036939895.1 Thalassiosira exigua | reverse complement strand
GCAGTAGCGTGTTGCTGGGCGGCCCTTCCGTCCCCGGGTCTTGCTTATCTCCATCCGCCTGGCCTGCTTTGCTGCCATGAGAGGGGGAGACAATGGGTCGTGAGCAAAATCGGTGAGGGAGGAGATCACGTAAAACTTACTGCAGTCGTCCTCATTCACTTGTCCCTTCGCTTGTCCCTTCGCTTGTCCCTTCCCGCATCCTCGACGTTGTGAGACTCTACCTCGCACAGGGGAGGGCATAAAAACTCACCGTGCTTTTCTGTCGTCTTGTCAGCCTTGCATCTACATATCACCCATGGTCGACAACGCCATCTTTGAGACTGTTGCCATCGTCCTTGGTGGTGGTCGTAAAACAATAAAAATAACAATTGTGCGGAATGCACCACTGATCGAGGGCGCAGGCAAGACAGGCACGGGCACGCGGCACTGCCATCTCCCGTGGCTCGGGAGTTTGAATAGAAAGAAATGACCGCCACCAATTATTCCTTTTTAGTTGAGAAGAATCGTATTGTCTGGGATGTTTTAATTAAAAGGAATCAATATTAATTCTACTTACGGTTCTTTCCCACGAGATCAATACGAAAAAAAACAAAATTGTCCGCCTCCACCTTCTATCCCTCACACCCATCCAGCCCTCTTTTCCTGGACTTTTGAGGCAACGCCGTCCTTTTTTTACGATTGAAAAAAAGGAAGACGTCTTCGTCTTCGTGCATCATTGGCGTCGCCCCCACTTCTAAGCCTCGTCTGACTATCCCTTCCTTCCTTCATTTGGTCAACAAGAGGCAAAAACAGCCTTTCCAAGTTCGCTCGAAGCCGGTTCAACTTCAGAATATGCAAAGCGGCATCTTCATTGTGCCCTTGTCTTTCGTCCTGGCCCGGTTTGAATCCGGGGCACTTCTAGCCGTTCTCCGAGTCAACTTGAGAGCAGCAGAAGCATGAAAGGAAGAGATGGAACGCAAACATAGGATAAGACTTAGAGGAAAGCGGGATAGAAACTGGAAGCCCTTGAATCTGGAGTCAGTTGGTTGTGTCATCGCAGGAAGTGGATGACCAACGCACAACCACCTATGATCGAGCGGACCGACCTCTTGCGACGAGGGATGTGTGGCCTTGCACGGGATAGATCCTGAATATGGAGGAGGAACTCGTGAGCGAGGTGACGAGCTTGTCCGTACTCGCAGATGATAAGGGCCTTGGATCAGGAACATCTGCGGTCTCGGAATTTTCGTTCCTAACAGAGGTCTGGAGATTTTGAGCTGTTGAGGTTGACAGACCAATAAAAATAACAAAGGTGCCGGAATGCAAACATACGGTACGCAGCTGTACGATGATGGCAACAGTCAAAACAATGTGAACCCCTCACAGAATATGGCTCTCTTTCAGCAAATAGCGTACATTCTATCAAACAAGTCAAGGTTCCCTGAGTCACACGCAAGAAGGATATTGTACTGTTGCAAGCACGTCACAAATAATAACCAACAAGTAAGCAATGTACGCTATCCTAGCACTAGGGACTCGTCCTACTAGAATCAATCCGAAGAAGTCTCTAGACTGGATATACGGTTGTTGTACTGGATCTTCATTGGAAAATTTTACGCACCCCATACTTTGATACCATTAGAGGGTACAGTGTATTCTTTGGCTAAGGGTCCGATCACCTTCACAGAATTGGGGCAAATGTTCGTTCTAAGCGAAAATTAGGGCTATAAAAACGTGCCATATCAAAATGATCACCTTCACAGAATCGGGGCAAATGTTCGTTCTAAGCGAAAATTGGGGCTATAAAAACGTGCCATATCAAAATGATCATATTGAAAAGACGATTTACAAATAGACTGATGACAAAAGTGAAAAGTAATATTTGATGAATCTCTTATTTCGGCATCATTGTTGTTGCGATCGGTGGTCGACAAAAATGTAATCGTATGTAGGTTCAAAACGCACCAGGCTCTACGTGTGTACGGGAGAGAGTTTTTCCCTACCTGGAAATGCACCACAAACACCACAAACGACTGGCGATTGCGAAACCTCAAATCATGGTTGATCCGCCTCTGCGCTGCATGCTGCAGATTGCCGCAGGGATGGCTAGCCACTGGCACTTCGTAGTATCGTATGCAATCTTTGATAGGTTATGAATAGTAATGACATTGTACGATAAATGCCTCATTAGAGTACAATGGTTGAAACGGAGTAATACTCAAGCGCGATGGCATGCGACGGCGATGCTCCGGCCCTACGACGCCAGCGCAATGGCAGAGCAGCTCCATGCCAAGTATGCCAACCGCATGAAATATTCAAGGACAGGCTCAGGCAGCACAATCGTCGCCTAGATATCTAGTGATCGCGTCGAGGTGGCATGGCTGGCACTGAACCAACGCCGCTACTACCGGCGATTTGACCATGATTGTTTGTCGCCCGTCGTCCATCATCGGTCGTCGTGCTTTAACGGGGGCTATTGAGTGGGCTAGTTTGTTGTTTTCGTCGCTAATTCATTAATCATCGTAAAATATGAATGACATTTCTCAAACGTAAACTTGTAAATATGCCCCCCGCCCGCTAAATGTCGACGGTCGGATGGTCGATTTTTTTACTGTAATATGGTGCCAAGACGATTCCAACGATGGGTCTGACATTATATGAGACCAAAAATTTGTGCAGAATCAACATTTCTCGAAGGTGATCTGACCCATAGCCTTTTTCAATTGATTAAACAAACCGTCTAGAGCTCGAACTTGAGTGATGCTAGTTCAAGCGACGTATTTTCAAGTCATTTAGAACGAACGTTCTAGTCAACTCGAGCTCGAGTTGGACAAAGGTAGCTCTCGAAACATGATCATTCTCTAGAATGATACACTCTCTAGAGATGGCAATGAACGTACTGGACGACGTCGTCCAGACCAGCGAGTCAACAACAATCCTAGGCTCCTCCTCTTCCCCCTTATGGATCGTCTTCCCCTTCTGTCGGTTATCATTCCAGAGAAGCAGGTTCGTCTCTGACCCAAACTTCAAAATCTCCAGACCTCCGCAAGGAACAAAATTTTGAGACCACAGACGTTCATGGCGCGATGTGGCCTGACGATTGATGCCATTTTAGAAGTGTCGCTGGTCTACCTTCGGGGGTGCAGGCCGATGCCGACCGGCCAATCTTTGACCTTCAAGCCTGATGGAGGCGGATGGGGAATGAACAACTCAACGACTGTTGATGGCAGATCACGTGCAATTATGGTAAAACAAACCTCAATTAATTTTTTTTAACTTTTTTCGCGGAGCGCCGCTCATGCACTCGAGCATATTTTGACTTCTTCTCTAGTATTGTACAGCTGGGTAGATAAAACCAACGACCACGTACCAGACCACACTAAGCGTGTTTTTCCTGTGATAGGTTCTCATCCCAGGTCATTGGATTTGGACCACAGATAAAAATTTCTACGTAGATCGTACGAGGGCGTGACAAATATATTTAATTCTTACCTATTGATGCGCGATCAAAAAACAATAAAAACACACTGTGGGGCCAATCTCCAATGTCAAACTATGCAGCTATACTTTTGACCGTAGGTATGTATGGTGTAATAAAAATGTACTCATCACATGTCGTCAGGTTGTGTTTTATGTGGTGTGGTCAGGGTCGGGATTTTATCTACCCTTCGCTGTGGCAGATACTAAATTTTCAGAGAGCCGACCTGTTCCAACGCTCTCTCTAGTTTCCCCTCTCTAGCGCGGCGGGATTGTTGCCAATGTTGAACTTCAAAGCGGCGGCCCAATCTACTCTCCTTCATTAGGATTGAGCTGCCACCTTGATATTTAGAATCGATGGAGCTTGCCCGTCTGGAGAGGGGGGAAAGGCAGGCTAAATTTGGCGGTCGATTTGATCTAGGTAGCTATCTAGCGAGAGAGAGATTTTTTGTCGTCCGGCCCGGTATGTACCTACATGACCTGAGATGGGAATTCATCAGCCATCCAACGGTGAAAGATGGAAGCCGCCGTCGCAGCCGCCGGTGACAGCCTCTGAATAGCACTTTAGACTGACCCTGTACTTTCTACCATTGTATATAACAAAAACTATTGTGTAAATATAAATATTGCCATCACCTGCAGCAGCTGAGTTCAGCCAATATCAATTGGCAGTAGGTTTTTACAACTAGTTGGAAGTCATGGATTCACAATATCACAGTCATATTTATACAGCAAATTCTTTCAGGGCATTGTCAAAACCGTGTTTTTTTAACAAATTCCTTCTCCTTGCCCACTCTCTCGACCGATTCCACCACATTCTTCTGAGCACCTGGCACGTCATTGGGGAAGTTAACAGAAAGATAACCGGTCAAACTCATTATTTTGTACCTATTCCATTTTTTAAATTGAGAATTACCGCTATATCAATTTCTGCCGTTCTCGTTCTTCTCGACAAATAATTTTTCACGTAGAAATACATAGCAATTTAAAGCGGAGAAGTCAATAGAAATATCCCCGTGACAGGTTTTACATAATGTTTTCGTATGAGTTGGCATCGTCATTTTGAACGTTACCGGCTGACTCCCTGCCGTTGTTATGTATGTTGTTCGTCCGGTAAACAAGTAAGAAAGTATCAACAGAAAAACAGTGTGCCATCCGTCCGTCCGTCCGTCCGTCCGTCTATCAGCTCACGTGCGTGTGTGTTCATTCCCATCCGGGCAGAGAGGTGGCCCTGAGCAACCACATCAAACATCATTTTCACTTCTCTACCCTGCTGCCGTCCGCCGAACAAAACCAATTGATCACACCCATGGCCTGCAAGGCAGGCATGACCTACTACTAACATAGGCACCTACCCTTACCACCCCCCATTACAGACCCCAACTCCTTGCCGACAATCTGGGATTCATTCTCTGTCGGCTTGGGCCAACTGCCCTGATCGCCCCACCTTGGACCATTTGCTAATTTTCATCCACATGCCCCCATGTCACTCGACGATCTATTCCTCAGTTATGGCACTTCACATCCGGGGCATAAAGAACCAATGAGGATTGATATATGGTATTGCAGGTAAGTTGCGAGTCTCTTTCATTTTTTTAATGAGAAATGAAAATAATTTCCTCACACTTCTTCACCTCACCTACTTCGGCTGCCAGCTTCAATAAGTTTCCCACTTCTTGACAAAAATCACTCAAACTGCATTTAGGATACGGTGCTGGTATAATTTATACAATCGTAACATCGTGTCATGGTATGTACGCATGTAGGTCAACAGCAATGAGCAGATCTTGGATTTTTGTTTAAGTATTACCTTTTCCTTTTCATCGTATGGTGCAGATGAATTGGGCAAGTGGTGGTGGGGAGTCGAAATCAATGCATTTTAAAAAAATGGCCCTTGAATAGACCCCCTCACAGCAAGCCAAATACCCCCCTTCCCCAGGGGGATCCTTTATGGACCCGACAATATGGGAACAATGCCAACTTATTTGCAGAAATGTAGAGATACTTCTCCACTTCTCCACGGGGTTGTGCCACGGGGTTTGTACTAATTGGTTTGCAGGATACAGACACAATACAAAGTAAGCACTGACTGTCCTGGAAAGAGAGGAAGGTGACAGTCAGGTCGGGTGCTGTGAGCAAAATGAGGACAAGGGAAGAATGCATCAGGTGCACAATTAGGTTGTGCTGCAACAGAGGACATCAGAAACCCACCTAAGACTGATGTGATCTAAAATGGCCAACATGTAGCCATTCAAGACCAAAATGCAATAAAATGAGTTGACTCTGCAGTCAACTAAATGTTTGCATTAAAATAGAAAGTTTGATCCAAACATTTTAAACAATAAACATACAGTTATTGCCTTTGAGTAACCACATAAGTTTACTGGTACAGACCTTCTGTTTTTGAACAAACATTAAACTTTAATAATAATACAGCAAACTGATCTGATCTAAAATGTCCACGCTGCAGCAAAATATGAAAATATGGTAGGAATGCAATAGTACATTGACACCACAGTAAATATAGTACTTACCCCAAACTGACACATTTGATGCCACATAGTTTGCACAATAAATGTCCGTTTATAACACTAGAACAACAGCTAATGTTTACTTGAACAGTCTTTTATTATCGGAGCAAAGTTAGATATTTAATAGTAAACATGTTTTGAAAAGTTCAAAAAATGCCCATTAATGAAAACATCTGATTTTTTAGAAACAAAACTTGATTAAATCAAAATATTGGTTTTATTTGTGATCTGTATTCGTTCATCATAATCACATTTTTTTTCTTTTTGTGTCAAAAGTTCGACTCTTAAGCGTACACTTTACCTAGTATTAAACATTGTGAATTTGATTTTTAATCGAAATATTATCTAATAAACAAAATATTTATTAAAATAAATTATTTCTCAAACAATGATGTAATCTTACAATACAAAAGAGTACCGTATGAATACATAGGGCCTCATATTAATATAATTATTTTCTTATATTTTGAATCCTTTGTTTCAAAATCATTTTTGAATTTAGTGCCAACCGTCAAAAACCTTTTCGGTTTGAACCAACACAAACAGACTCCCAGTTTGCCCGTCTGCCTCCACGTTGCAACAACCAAGACAACCAAGCCAAGATGCACAAAAAACAAATCACGGTTGGCGCCCGCAACGGAACTTTGCCCATGCTGCCCTCCCACCACCACCCCCCTGATCACTGCCAACAAGGCAAGGTCGGTCGTAGTTCTCCTTCGGATGTCCCACCGTCGTAACGGACCTCCACCCCGAAGTACTGTGTTGCCAGGTAAGACGAGTGGAGGTGAGTCATTTCTTTACGAAGTTGAAATTTATTTGGATCACTCACAGTTTTTCCCTTGGTCCTCTCCGGCTGCAAAGGGCTCGACGACGGCTGCAAGCTTGGAGGCGGCTGCAACCTTCTTGGTGACAGTTACGACCTCAAGTGTGGCAGGGATGTAGGGCGCGTCCACGGCCACGGGTGCAACGATGTCGGCGTCAAGGACGACTGCATAGACGGTAGTGACTGCGAGCCCAGGAATGGGGCTTCAGGACAGCCTCGAGCTCAACGGCATTTGACGGCATTGTCGTTGGCTCGAGGGAGGGCCGCGACCTCAAAGACGGCGGCGCAAGCAAAGCACGGGGTGGGAGGGGGCGGTACTGCGTGTTGTGTCACATGCTTTGCATTTGAGCGCTGTTTTCATCATGTTGTGTAGTGATATAATAAATAATGAAATAATGAAATAATGAAATAATTGATTCGTCACACAAATAAAAATTATCTAGATGTTACCATAGTAGATCAAAGAATTTACTCTAGATTTATTTTTGTTTACTATTAAATTGCTCATTTTACTTGCAGTCACCTAAGTTTACCTCCAGTAATCTTTTTGTTTACTAGTAAACATACAATATTTAATAAGCAGTCACCATATGTTAGTAGTAACCTGTGAGTTTACATGTAAATTAACTTATTTATGGCTAANGGGGGGGGGGGGGGGGGGGGGGGGTGGGGGGGGGAGGGGAGAAATGCCATAAAATTGATAGTTATATTACCATTATTTTTTGTGTTTTGTGCTTCAAGTGTCTCCTGGATACATAGAGCGTGCATTAGCTAGAAAATTAGCTTACAAAGTAAAGTCGTTTTCCACCTACCCATTGCCAAACCCTTCCTCACCATAGCGCTGTCAATTTACACTCTACAACTTCTACAACAGCATACCCATATTCATCGATTTGTAGAGCTGGGGGACATGTCATTACAGAAGTTGTAGTGGTCAGAGTGGTCGCTCACAATTGGAGCAAAGTGGGGCAATTGTGTAGTCCAAAACTTGTATCTAAGATGTTCTCTCTCTTCTGCTTTTCACCTGCTGCAATTCATACAGAAATGTCCCAAACAAATTTGTCTTCGACTGTTGACAGTTTTGTCGACAGTGTCACAATTTCGTTTGAGTTCCTATGTAAAATAATGTACACTTCTACAGTGATGTAGAAATATACATGGGAATTCAATAGGACTAAATGATTATGGTAAGGTTGACCATGATGTATGTAGGTCCCAGGATACACACAAGTCTGACACAAGAATTTGGTCTTGACACACCCCATCAAGAAGTTTTCATGTCTGGGAACAAAAGGGGGGACTGGAGGATGACGTGTCAATAAGGACACAGTACCATGCCATGTTCACTTTCAAGTCTTTACCTGGATACTGGAGTACAATGACTGAACTATCTTATTAAACTTTATCATTGTTTGAATCAAAGATGTATATAATATCAAGATGAGGAGTTAAATACTTATTTCAGTTGTAATTATTGCATGAAGGTCTGTATTAGGAAAAGGGAGCAGCCCCACTCAAGCAGTCTCGAATCTCAATGTGTACCTGGCATAGATATCTTTATGATAGAGAAGTTTTTTCAGCTACTGTTCGATCCTACATTTGGTCTCAGGTCGTAGTTTAAAACTCCAACAGATAGTAATTGTGTTAGCGGAATTTCCGGTGGCGTTGGCACTAATTTGCGGAGCGAGAGGTCCGCAAAACAGAAAAGTCAAAGCTGTCTCCATCTGCTCCTAGTTGTAGAGATGATGAGACTTTTACAGATGCGTATTACTCCTCCCAAAAGGGGTTGCAATCCAGTGTCAAAGGGAGGGTATTGTACAATATTGTTATTTAGATGAAGGGATATTTTTTTAAATTGCCCGTCACCCACCACCCGTCACACAAGACGGGACGCACGGCGTGAGAGACGACGACTTGTGAGACCATGGCATCACACAGCCTCAACACCACCGGGAATGACAAGGTGGGTTTCCATCTTTCAGCGCCGGATGGCAGTAGTAGCCAAGAATCAAGGGATCCCCTGAGAACCCTTGTCCTTGGCTACCGGTTCAGCGGTGATTACCGTGTTTTGTAGTATAGCTGTACCCCCCGCCGCTAACTAAAGCAGTTCGTTCCGATGGCATCGGAGCGATGCTCTGTAAGTAGTTAGCTAAACTAAATATACAATATCAAAGTTTAGATACTAAACCCCGGGTCTACCACGTAATTTAGTGCCACATATCAATAAAGTTAGTTTAGATTCTATTCGTTGCTCGGCAATAACTGAAACTAAGTGAATGTCTTGCGGAGATAGTCTTTCTGCATACGAAAATGTGCATACTAAAAGCTCATTTTGATATATTATGTTTTTTGCCCATTCCATAGGGCCCCTGGAAGAGAACTCAGCATTTCAATACTTGGTTTGGATCCAAATGCATCTGGGCGAGGGAGACACAAAAATGCTACAAAATTTACCTGTGCTACTTTACTAGATACGAGCAATTTTCAAATTTACCCCGCGATTTATTCCCATTCCGACCCTACGAAAATTCCCCTCGCAAATAACACGAGCGTTGTTAGCGACTCCGTCTGCCGTTGGATCGGCATAGATCGGCAAGATGGCGGCGCCGCGAAGCGGGTCCAAAGGTTGTGGCGGCCCCTCCCATGCCAAAGGGTCGCATTGAGACCCCTGGACCCAGGTAGCGCCGATAGGATTCGCCGCCAGGGCGATATCTGCTTTTTACGCGCTCTCGTCGCGACGGCGGGGCCTCATCGGTCATTTCGCATCATCGACATGGCCTCGAACTCGTTCGCCCCGTCTCGTGTCCGGATCTGCAGCCTAATGACAGCCTACCCTCTTCTTCTTCTTTTATCTAGCGCTCGACGACGCCGTCGAAATTGTCGCGAAAACGTTCGAATCGGATCGTTCCGTGCGAGGGAGAGTCCTGAACCGGCGGACCGTTCTCGGGCGTCCGCGCGAGCGACACCCCGAAGCGGAGGAGGCGAGGGCGCGGCGCCGTGCCAGGGACGAGCTCGGCCAGAGAGAAAGGGGAGGCACGAGGGGGCGCGCGACGTGCCGGGTCCCAGGGCGGTGCCGGCTCGGTGCATTCGCGGAAGGGCTTGACGCTGGGCTGGGAAGAAAACCAGCGCCCCCGTCCGAAAGACTTCCACAGCCGTCCTAATCCACGAGGGACGACTTGGTCGGGACTTTGCGATTAGGGTACGACGCGAAAAATCTTGACGAACGCATTGGCCCAGAATCCTATTCGGGGAGCATGGTCCTAGGCGATATCGACATGACCGATGCATGGGTTTGCGACGCCGACGTCCTCGGAGGGCGGTCCAAAAGGCTTTTGCGGCCGGATGGATGTCCACGGCAATCGTTCCGAAATCCAGGAATCGGGCGCCCGTTGGTTTTTGTTGACGTTTCCTAGATCCAATGTCCGACTTCGCGATTGGGCCGAGTAGGATCGATCGCATTGGGATGCGCATCGCCCCGGAGCCTGCAGGTCTGTTCCTAGACGGCATTATGGGAAATGTTTTCCCAAGGAATTGGAAAAAGAGCTGTACATGGAGATGGTGGCTGAGGGGAAGGACAAGGAGATGTTTTGGATCCCGTAACTTACACAGCTCTTAATAAATGTTATGCTTGTTTTTATTAGTTACAATTAGCGTTAAGTATCTGAATAGCATCTTGCTTCTTTCGTAGTGCAGTCGAAGTACTAAAGTTCGACTAGTTTTACG
>JALLPA010003411.1:0-10583 GCA_036939895.1 Thalassiosira exigua | reverse complement strand
CGCGAGGAAGGGCTCCCTGTTGGAGAGGAACGATGGCGATTATGGCGCGAGGACTCGCTGGCGCTGGCGCTGGCACCGGGCGAAGAGCTACGCCCGCATAGCTGGAGTCGAACATCGAGCTAGATCTGCACGTCGCTTCGCTGCCTCCGCGGAGGCCCGTCTAGAAATCTCGCGAGGCGGGCGAAACGTGCATAATGCGTTGGACCCCAAAAAAGACATCATGCAAACGACAGCGCCTCGCGGATACCCGCTTGTTTGGGGACGTAGCCCAGTCTCTGGGTGTGCGTCGAAATGGTTCCGATTGCTGTGACTTCTGGGTACTTAGTGCTGAATGATTAGGCTTCTAGATAGGCCCGTTCGTGGCTCGAACCACGCGAGGGGGAGAACTCTGCGCATCCTCCACAAACTGCTCCTGCGACAGCAGCAGGTGTTGCCCCTGCGGCGGCGGCGGCCTTGGCGACTGCAAAGTCTCTTTCCGGAGACAATCACTCCGAAGACATGAAAGCCCTCCCTATCCCCCGCCGATCGCGCGACATTGGACGACTTATGCGAGACGATCGACGAGATCGGGGAGGCGATGGATACGGCCGCGGAGGCCGAGAAGGGAATAAGGAGCTTGGAGGAGATGAAGGCGAACGAGATGCGGAAGAATGAGGCAAGGACGGACGAATTGAAGGGTACGGCTGGCAGTGGTGGAGGAGGAGATGACGGGGAGGAGGAGGGCTGTGGATGGACAACCATTGGGTTACGGTCGGCGAGTGGCGGCACTGCGTTTGCTATGGCTTCTGGTGGCGGCATTGGTAGTGGCAGTGGCAGTGACAGTGACAGTGGCAGTGGCAGTGGCAGTGGCAGCGACAGTGCTGTCATGCCTTCGGGAGCGCAGCGACGACCGTCGCTTCTTCTGCAACGGCCACTGCCATGGCCCCCGCCAAGGTGGTCGTCAAGAAGAAGAAGCAGCAATCGTAGGAGTCGGCGAAACGGCCAAGGCAACTTAGGAGACATGATGATACGGACTTGGAATGGTTTAGTTTTTCGTTGATTGGGGTCACAGCATCTGGCTGGACACGAGCGTCTGGCCGGACGAGGGCCTGTCGTCTGGTAAACGCATAGGCTTGTGTGGGGAAAATGTTATTGCATATCGAAGGACCAAAATGGAATTGAACTAGTTGGGCCCAGACCCTCTCCTGGCCAGCCCGCCAGAATGGCATTGTTTTTTGGAACAGGACCTTCCGATAATCAGGGTTCATATCTAGCTACTAGACACAGCTTCCCATTAACCTATGACTTTTTATTTAATATATTTGCAATCAAACTAGGAGCGCACAAATCTGCAAGGATGTTAGTGCATCTTTACAAAATATTCGTATGAAGCCATTTCTGCATAGTTTGTTTTGGACATCTTACATAGCTTACTTGCAGCTCCTGTGCAAAAGAATCTTTCACATTTTAAAAATCTTGGATACATTCAAGGATCTAACATTTTCCATTCATTATTGTAAGTTATCATTAAACACAAAAAACGAAAGAGAGGGTATCGTGTTTCAATTGAAATATACAGCATTGAATGTGCAACTTTTGCGGATGGTGTCAAATCAATGGTAAAGAGTCACTCAGCCAAACGCTTGTGCAAGCAAAAAAGGAGGGGGGGGGTGATGTTAATATTGCCGATTCCACTAAGTTGCAACTTAGCGGAATCGGCAATATTTAACAAAACCGAAACGTAAGTCCTGCTGTGGTGAAGCAACGGACCCGGGTTCGATTCCCGGCCGAAGCGATGTTGCGTTGGAAAGTTTGGCCAGAAGATGACGGGGCAAAGTCGCGAAGGCATGAAATGGATGGAAGCAGATGGGAGAGAAGGCTGCGGTCAATGGGGCCGTTGCAGGAAAAGGGCTGCACGAGTGCGAGAGTGAGATGCATAAGCGGAAGCAAAGCAGTGGCAGGGATAGCAAATGACAGCCACGCGACGGAGGAGATAGGCGGCTACAATGCGACCACAGCTACAGCAATGCAGCACGGGCAGTGCAGACGGCAGAGTTTCTTTTGTGACCGGCCGATCAAGCAAGAAGAGGAAGTAGTGGCCGGGTGTCAGGTTGGTACGGCGGCATCGAGAGTGGTCGGCTCAATGATGTAGAGAGGCAGTGGCAGCAGCGTTGCAGAGCAACGACCGTCGCAGGTGGTGGAGGCTCTGGTACAGTTATCGTCGTCGTTCGGGTGTTTTTGTTTCATGGAGTCCTCCATCAATAAGTTATGGTTCTCCCGTTTGTCTCACTGAGCCCCCCCCCCCCTCGGATGACAATGTTTTGCCACATCTGCAAGAGCAAAAACGTTGCATGTGCCTCATTGCTATATATTGTTCCATTTTGTATCAACCCTTCCCTCAGTTGAGAGAGGCTATTCATAAATGAATCATTTGTGCCACATTTTTGCAACAATAGCCCAAAACAATGCCTGAATGCTCTCCAATGAGGTTGTTGGAAGTATATGGGGGGCAAACATACGTGCCCACATTCCGGCACACGTTTGCCCCATACTTCCACATGGCAGACCAACGACCAGTCATCCAATCCCACTTCAATCCCACATAGACATTCTTAGAATGTCTATGGACAGTGACCTCTATCACGTAGATAGAGGCCTTCTCGTAGGTAGAGAGCAATCACACAGATTGCTCATAATTTTCAGACGACATCAGATGCATTATCTTCTGTCTAGGTACAGCTAGCTTCAACAGTCGTCTGAAAATCCGTTTTCAATTGCTACTAATCAAGCCTCGCCGCCTCGTGGACCTCTGTCTCCGTTGTAGGTCCCCCCCGCCGGCGCCACCATGAAAGTCTCCCCGGAGGCCGTACGCCAACTCGTGAGTGGCGCCGCCAAGATCGATTGCCGCCCGGCGCAGGCAACGCTGTGGGCCCTGAAGACCCACCTTATCAATGCGCTGCGAAAGATCGCGCACCCCGTCTACCGACATGAAGGATTCGCGCCATACCTCCGCACCAACAAAGAACAGGCGCTTGTCCAGAATGATGCCTGGGTTGAGCCTGATGACCCAGGCACCGTCTTTCAACCTACCCAAAGCGCTGTCACCGACCACCTCCTTGAGATTGAGAAGGCGCAGTTCGAGGCCGCCAGGACTCTTCGTGACAACTTTTAGGCAATCAAGCTCGTCCTCACGCAACTATTCGAGGAGATCATCGACGACGATTCCCATTCCGGCGCGACAGGGATGGGCCAGCGCGGCTTCGTAAACTTAGCCCCCGATGAGATCCTGGCACGCCTCTTCCATCTGTACGGCAGGCCATAGCTGCCCGAAATTGAGCGCGCCCTCAAACGTCTCCACGCGCTCATGGATCGCACAGCGCCCATCGAGGTGATGCTGCGTGAGCTCGAGGAGGTACAAATGTACCTCCTCGCCGACCGCGACGAAGACAGAGGCCTAAAGCAGACCCAACTCATTCAGTTCGTGCTCATCAAGCTGGGTGCTACTGGTTTGTACGGGAAGGCCCTCGAACGATGGGCAGCGCGCGACGTGACGGATCGCCGCAGCTGGGCCGACTTCCGCCAATTTATGATCGACCAATACGAGCGCATGCTACGCGAGGCTGGCGGATCAACGATGGGCCAGGACGGGTACAGCACCGCCTTTCACACAGCGGATGAAGGTGGCAACACCGATGAAGAGGACGACCTCATGTCCAGAGTCACGCGCTTCGCTGAGCATGGCGTTGAGACGGAGACCAAGGTTGATGCCCTTCAGACCGAACTCGGCGGGCTGAAGTCAGCGATGGCGGCTTTGACCATGGGAGCCCCCATGCAACCACCCCCCAGCTACGTCTACGCCCCCCTGCCCCCACAGGCAGCCTACTTCGCCCCGATGCAGCAGGCACCCCCGACTAGCGCTCAACCATGGACACAGGGAGCGCCACCCAACAAAAAGCGCAAGAACCCGCGCGATGGTGCGACTGTCGATTGGACCAAAACCACGGGACAGCCAGCGGCGACGCCCCAGTTTGGTCGCAGCCCCAACCTACCATTCATCCCCGCGAACCAGTACGCGTACCCTCAGGCTCAGCAGGCCCCGCGCTTCAATCAGGAGCCTGGGGCTTACTCCAACATGAAAAAACGCTGGAACAACCTGTTCTACTGCGCGTCATGTGGGTACGACGTTGACCACGAAGGGGCTCAGTGCCCCAATCCGAAACAGGGCGACAACCCACACACCAAGCGTGACGACGCGCACCTACACCCTGGCGCGTCCATGGTCGCCCAGCACAAAATGCTTCCTGATGGCACTGGACAGGGAAAAGGTTGGCTCATGGCACAAGCAACAAGCAAAGGATTCTTCACGATGGCAAAGCAGGGCCAGCAACCTTGGGCCCAGGTTTTCCAAGGCCAACTACAAGGCGGCAACGCGTAACGGCGGCGGGGGTAATCAAGGGAATTATCAAGGCAACTGGGGCGCTCAACAGCCCCAGTGGCAGCAGTGGGGCTCCTGAAGGTTAGGTGCGGCGAGAGAGGAACAGCATAGCTGTAACAATCTAGTAGCTACCAGCTACCCTGATTACTTGCCGACCCCCACCCCAACCAACCCACCCACCAACCAACTCGATGCGGCGGATGATGTTACGGTCGTAACGTTGAATGTTACCAAGAAACCCAAGTCAGGCTGTGCCTTACAGCCCCCACCAGGTTTCAAGGTTAGGCCGCCACCTGGATTCCCGACCATTCCACAGTATGCGCCTCTGAGTCCGAAAAATCGGGTAATTCCGAGAAATGAGCGAAGTCAGGACGTTGCTAACACACGAATATTCCAAGGCCCAACCAGCAGGGCAGCAGCTTGGACGAAGATAGCGAACGAAGAACGAACAAGGAGTTCTGAGAATGCCCTCTTTAATGTTAGTGGCATTAAGATTGCGGTCGACCTCGCGATCGCAGACGCCGGTGCGACCAGTCACTTCGTCTTGCCCGGCGCACCAGTTTCAAACGTTAAGAAAGCGATAAAACCGCTCACCATCCACTTGCCTGACGGAGACACCATCCAGTCCAACCACACTTGTCTCCTGAAGAGAACTGACCTGCCTCGAGCTGCGAGGGTGGCACACATCGTCCCTGGCCTCTCGCACAGCTCCCTAGTTTCCATCAAGGTACTGTGCGACGCAGGCTGTAAGGTCACGTACGAGGGTGACAAATGCAACGTGACCTACAAAAACAAACAAATATGGGCAGGGGTACGCGAGCCTACTACAGGGTTATGGGTTCTACCTTTGACTCCCAACGCTACGCTTGGACCCCCCAGTGCCGAGAACCTGCCCCACGAGACGGTTAATAACGTCTATCAGATGACGTCGAAGGAAGCGCTGGTGCGCTTCCTCCATCAATGCCTCTTCTTGCCCCCCAAGCGAACGTTACTCAAGGCGCTCGAAAACGAGCAGCTTCTGACATGGCCCCTGACCAAAGAGGCCGTCGCCAAGCACCTCCCCGACCACTCACCAGCCACCGACAAGGGGTCAATGAAACGGCAAAGGCAAGGGCTACGCTCCACGAAGGAGGATACCGCTAGGGACATCCTAAAACGGCGCCTGGCCGAACTCGAGATGGAGCAGGATTTCCACCCGCCGATGGAGAAGGAGGAACAAAATCAGTTGTTTGCTTTTGCATACAAGATCGATGCAAAACATGGAACAATCTACACTGACCTTATTGGCAATTTCCCCGTCCGATCCTTGGACGGCATGGTCACAGTCTTCATATTGTATGACTGGACGACCAACGCCATTTTGGCAGAGCCTACCGAAAATACGAAGGAGGCAACGATCGTTAGAGTGTTCAAAGAAAAGGTGAAATATTTGACGAAGCGAGGGTTCAAGCCAAAGTTTAATATCATGGACAATGTGGCGTCAAAGGCAGTACAAAAGTTCCTCGAAGACGAGGATATTGGACTGCAATTAGTCGAACCGCACAATCACCGCGTCAATGCGGCCAAACGAGCGATGCAGACGTTTAAAAATTTGTTCATTGGAGGTATCAGCGTCTGCGACGAAGAGTTCCCCACCATCCTGTGGATCAGGCTCGTGCGACAGTGCCAGGACACGTGCAACTTGCTCAGAACGTCGCGCGTCCACCCGAAGGTATCGGCGTATCACGTCCTGGAGGGCGTGCACGACTTCAACAAAGTACCCTGGGTGCCGCCAGGCACCAGGGCGACGATTTTCAACCCACCAGAGCTTCGCGCATCATGGGGGCCGCGCGCCCTCGATGCTTGGTACGTTTCACCAGCATGGCAGCACTACCGCAACTGGCTTTTTTACGTGCCGTCCACGGGGGGCTTCCGCACCTCGGGGCAGGCGAAGTTCTACCCGCGCCATTGCGAAGCCCCAGTAGAGAAGCCATTCGACGAGGCGCGACGCCTCGCAGCAGAGCTGATCCGCGCCGTCCAGAAGCTGAGCGGCGAAGTGACGCGACAGCCAGGGCGACATACCGACGCCCTCAAGCGCCTTGCGTCAATCTTTGCCGAGAAGACAGGCGCTCTCGACGACGACTACGTCGTCCCTACACAATCGAGCTCATTGCCGACGGCACCTGCCGCCATTCGAAAGACACCGCGTGTCCATGGCCGACAGACTCGGGCCAACACGCCTGGATTCATCCCACCATCTGCACCGGCCCCTGCGGGCAGCACCGAGGGTGGGCAGCAGAGCTCCGAGGGTGGAGCTCGAGCGGCAACCACCGAGGGTGGAGTGCCCTGCGCGGCGCCCCCGGCTGAGCCAGCCCGGCGCAAAACCCGACGAGCGAACGGCGTGACTCTTGGATTCAAGAGCAACCACATCAAAAGCGCCAAGAGAAAGCGCGTGGCAACGCTTGTGAACGAACAGCTCACCTTGGATCAAGAGGCAGCTGATAAGGCTGCACCGAAGCAACCACCACGACGTTCCCCATGCCTCAATCCTACACAATGCAGGGACCCAACACCAACGGAAGTACCGTTGCAAACAGCTGCTGCCCCATCCGTCAAGCCCACCCCGATTGATTATTGCATCAAGCCCAGGGGGCCAGCCCCCCGCGTCAGCTCACCGCACATCATCTCCCAGGAGGCAGTCAATTCTTTAACTGCCAAAGTCTGGGGCGACGACACGTTGGCATATGCCCCGGCACACCTTGAGCCACCAGCAACTGCAGACGACGTCGGGGTCCCTGACATCGAGCACTTTTGTGGCCCGGTTATCCATCCTAAGACGGGTGAGGTTATCACGAAATACGCCAAGCTGGCGAACGACCCCGACCCACAACTGCGAACAACGTGGCGAAATGTGATGGGAAAAGAATTTGGCAATATGGCACAGGGCGACAAGAAAACAGGGACACCAGGAATGAATGCAATCTTCGTACTCACCCACGACGAAATCCGACGTATCCCCAAGCACAAGAAGATCACCTACGCCCGCCTCGTCGTAGACTTTCGACCGCAGAAAGCCGATCCTAATCGAGTTCGAATGACGGCAGGCGGAAACCTCATCAAATATGCCGGCAAACTTACGACACGAACTGCTGACATTACGACAGCAAAGATCATATGGAACAGTGTGTTAAGTACGCCCGGGGCAAAGTATGCATGTTTCGACATCTCGAACATGTACTTACACACGCCGCTTGCCCCGGAAGACTACGAGTACATGTGCATCCCTCTCGCTGTACTGCCCGAACATACAATCGAGCAGTATGGCCTGCGTGAAAAAGAAAAGAACGGGTTCGTATATCTCGAATACCGACGTTGCGTGTACGGGCTTCCTCAGGCGGGCGCGCTGGCCAACAAGCTCCCGAAGGAGAGGCTAGGGCCTGCCGGATACTTCGAGGTGACGCATACGCCTGGTCTGTGGCGGCATGTCTCTCGCCCTGTCGCTTTTTTGCTGGCCGTAGACGACTTTGGTGTGAAGTACGTCGGACATGAACATGCGGAACATCTCACCTCCGCCATCAAAAAACACTACCCTCTCCGTGAGGATTGGGAGGGCAATCTATACCTAGGTATCCATCTGAAATGGAATTATGATGAGAGATGGGTTGACTGCAGCATGAGGAATTATGTCCTGAAGGGCCTCCAAAAGTTCAGGCACTCACCTCCAGAAAAACCGCAGCACTTGCCTTTTCCTATTCCCCCCCACAAATTTGGCAAGGCCGCCCAGGAGCCCAACCCTCCAGATGAATTGCCTCTCCTCGAAGACGAGGGAAAGACGGACGTCCAGCGCGTCATCAGGACCTTCCTTTATTACGCGAGGGCAATCGACAGCACTAGATATCCAACCTGGCATCTCCACCCTGGCAGGTGAACAAGCATCAGCAACGAAAGAAACAGTGAGAAAAATGAAATGGTTGATGGACTACTTGGCTACGCACCCCGACGCAACGATTCGATATCGCGCGACGGACATGATACTCAACGTCCACAGCGACGCTTCTTACCTCTCCGAGAGGGGGGCCTGAAGTAGAGCTGCCAGGTATTTTTCCTCGGCTGGGCACCTGTAAATGGCGAGCCAATTCGCCTCAACGGCGCCATTATCGTCATCAGCGCTATTCTGCGCTGCATCGTAGCATCAGCCGCCGAGGCTGAGCTCGGCGCGCTCTTCCTCAACACGAAAGAAGCGCGAGTCCTTAGACTCACCCTCCAAGAGCTGGGTCATCAACAGCCACCCACCCCTGTCTATGTTGACAACTCCACCGCCGTCGGCATCGCCAATGGTACATTCAAGCGCCAGCGCTCTTGTGTCATGGAAATGAGATATTTTTGAGCCTGCAATCAGGTTGACGCAGGCCACTTTGTTGTGGTTTGGCACCCTGGCCACGAGAACCTCGCAGGCTATTACAGCAAGCACCACGAGGCCAGCCATCACAAACATGTACGTGCATTTTATCTTCATAGTACCGATTCCCCCGTGGAATTGCCTCGTACGGAGGCCCCCAAGATCCTACGTCAGCAAAAGGGGGGGGCGTGGGCATGTTTTGGGCCAAAACCGACGGATAAGGGTCAATTTGGAGCAGATTTCAAAGAAGACCAATGCTGATAGGGCGCTTCAATTGGTGGCACGGGTGCTCTCATCTGGTTGATTGTGTTGATTGGATTGCTCCTTGGTCTGCGAGGGTGTGTTGGAAGTATATGGGGGGGCAAACATGCATGCCCACATTCGGGCACACGTTTGCCCCATACTTCCACATGGCAGACCAACGACCAGACATCCAATCCCACTTCAATCCCACATAAACATTCTTAGAATGTCTATGGACAGTGATATCTATCACGTAGATAGAGGCCTTTTCGTAGGTAGAGAGCAATCACACAGATTGCTCATAATTTTCAGACAACATCAGATGCATTATCTTCTGTCTAGGTACAGCTAGCTTCGACAATCATCACCTAGTTCCTAGGAAAAACTGTAATGACTTTTCTTGACAAATGTTCACATAAGAACTTGTTTCATATTTCACGTCAGTAGAAATACAATCCAAGACTCAATCGTACTCGCTCAATAACAAAAATCTATTCCTCTGTAGCCCCGGTACATAGAGCAAGGTAAGGGTTAATTTGATGTTTCGTTTATTATCGCCAACAACGGACCACCGCGCTAACAAAACCCTTTGATTTTCCTACAACCATGGTGTCCGCTTTATCCCTACCAAAGGCGGACTGCCACAGGAAATCCCCACCATAGCTTACTACGCCACCCGGCGCTAATTAAAGCTCGTCTCACGACAAATTGATAGATGCCGGCCGCGCAGTAAGCTATTGAGGGGATTTTTGTTGGCGGACCGGCAAAGATAGCGGCCGACGGCACTCGTCATCAGGACATTGCGAACCCCAAACCATGCCTTTTCACCCATCAGACACAACAAAAGACGCCTGCCCAGCCTTCTCATTGATGAAAAGGATGACATGATGCCATTTTGTCTCAGATCGTCAGCGGGATAGGGCCAGGGCAACCTCTGCCATTTCTGCTATGCTGGGTCAGGTGATCACCATGGTGATCATGAGAGTTGGAGGTTGGCCGTTGTCTCTGGAGGATGCAAGTGACGATGAAAATATTGAGCTTTGTCCCAACCGTTATAAAATGAATATTTAATTGAAATAAAATTCGTTTTGTTAAGTAGGTTATGCAAAAAAGCTCTTTCAGAAGCTTGACGCAGCTTTCGTAAATTCTCAACGTGCACACGCGCACGCGCAATCCCAAGCTTGAAGACTCCCAATTGAATTCATACCAGAATTTTCGCTTTACAGGAGCAAATACGATTGAGTCTTGGATTGTAGGTTTTCATCCCAGGTAATCCAACCGGAACCACAGATAGTTGAATTCATACTTGGAGTAAAATCACGTAGCACGATCGAAGCCCAACCTTGCAAAACCTATTTTGAGCATGTTTTCAGCACATTTTTATGGTCGGTCAAATTCTACACTATAGAATGTGTAAAAAAGTAAAAACATGTTTGACAGTCAATCAATGAGAATTTGCGACTTATAGTTTCATGGGGTTTTTGAGACTCTTTTGCAGAACAGAGCAATATCGCAATGATGATATGAATAATCAGTACTCTGCAGAAT
>JALLPA010003407.1:0-11362 GCA_036939895.1 Thalassiosira exigua | reverse complement strand
TTTAATGATGTTTATTGAGTTTGTATCTAACAAATTATGTTTAAACTACGAGACGCAAGCTTCGTAAATGGGATTTTTGTGATGATCAAATAGTTTCCCGTAGCCACTCGGGCACTCCCTAGTCCCTAGGCACAAAGAAGTTCCCTCCACGCACACCCAATGCTTTATGTAGTTATGTGAGTCTAGGAATGAGCTTTGATCCATGGAATGCAATGTGATCCATTGTGCTGGTGTAAAGTTATCACAAAATTACAGGAAGGAGTCAAATGGAACGCACAGTTGATATCAGCGTACGCCTCTCAAATAATATAAATATCACTCAAATAAGAGTACTAGAGCATTGGTCATTGAGGTTATATCCAAACAGACTTTCTCAATGAAATCGGATGATGATAGAAATCATTCTCTAGAACTAAATAACTCCATCCTCCGCCCCTCTCCCGATGGCCCCCAAAGTTAATGTAGGAATCAATATAATTGATGTAAGAACAATCACGAACAAAACAGTGGAACCGGACAGCAAACTAATATCACAAATACCTACGTAATCAATAGCTATATACTTTCTCACTTCTGTAGACTTACATTCTTGGTAGAGTGACCGCGTGGACTGTTCGGTGGCAATGCGACATAGCTTCAACTCCCACTGGTTTGATAGCCGGGGGCTCGCTTCCCACCCCCAAGCGAAAGTCTTTCGAGGAGCTCGCGTTGAAAATGTCATTTTTACCTCATATGCACGGGAACAACATTCGCCTCTAGTAATCTCAGGGTAAGTTTATTCGCTGCTTCTGTTCAAAACTATGTACAAGAAGGATTTACATGGCACGCACAATTTGTCATATGTCTCTCATATATTTTTTTGTAACAGTAACAGTAAATTTATTAAATCATTTAAAGAAACACCGCTCGAATAATTGTACTAACATTGATAATGTAGATAATATCAAAACAGACATATCTAGTGAAAAGTATCAGGGTGTATTCATTTGATGTTTATGCTTACAATGCTGCCACACTTACATTTACATGTAGATATGTTTACATCATGGATATACTTACACTCGTGAGCAGTCACACTGCTTTTGGAGGGATCAAGTCCTACGTTGATTAGTACTATACGTGCTGCATGTACAATTATACAGAAAACAAACATATCTTTACACTCGGGGTCTGTGATCTACAATGTAATTATAAGTGTGACTGCGAGTTCAAAAATATGTTTAATGGGTCTGAATTGAAAATAACATGTTATGTATAGAGCGATTCATGTTTGAAATTGAAACCTCACTAGTTAGAAGTGTCCTGGCAGGTTTGTTGATATTACCAAAAACCCTAAGTAAGGTCAGCACGCTCGTGAGTGTGCCGACTGTGTCGACCTTAGGATTTTTGGTAACATCAACAAGGTTCTGCCTGCATCTCAATGCCCAGGATGGCCCCGCAGCTCTAGCAGTGTGAATGGAATTCGTGCTGAACTGGTCTGGAGCCAGGATAGCCTCGTTAGATTTTTTGGCAACGGGAATCAGCTCCAGTGCCTCAACAGTCGCTGTCATCGAAGAGGCACGAAGGTCTTAGGGTCCTTGAGTCCGCGGACCCATGCGTCCTCCACCTTCGAGAGGACGAACTTGCGTGCTATCGTAGGTCGTTCGGTCGGAAAACTTGGCCATGTGGCGTGCCTTGCCTTTGGCACGCTCGCCGGTGACCGTGTCCCCGTGAGCGTGGTCAAGCTTGAGTCATAGATGCCGACGTGCGGGGGCTCAGGGAACGCCTCGCCGTATTCCGCGACGTATTCCGTTACGGGGTCGAGGATGCAGGTGAGGCTGTGATTCCCTTCCAATTGGTAGTACCAGTAGTTGTGTTAATTTCGGTAGGTCACTAATTAGTGATTAATGAAAAATGTTGTGTAGAAAACCGGTATCTGTCTACGATAGTTTACGTACCCAAAAAACAAATTAAGCACTAATTAAGGATCGAGCAGTAAAAGAATATTTCATTGCCGGTCATGATTTTTCTCGTTGATAGATTGGACTAAACAGTGTATAATTAGCGAAAATTCCTTGAAACTACCGACATTAACACAATAATATGGAGCCCATTTTTCACCCTTTGGAGTGCCTTCCCGTGCCCCCATTTAATTCCTGATGCATGAAACTTAACGAATATTCCTTTGGGAATATGTAGTGGCTAGTGTGAGCAGCATATCGTGACGGTCGCCCGACAAGAGTACGCAGACACTAATTTACCGATATTAACATGACTGCTGGTAGGGGATCTTGACAAGGATGGGGTAAAGGGCTTGGCGGAGCTCGAAGATGTCGTCTTCCGAGGGCTTGTCCACGATCGGACTGAAGCCTTCGGACAGCTCCGCGAATAGGGTGATGATATTATCCGTCGACATGGTGCGTTGTGATGGACGAGGACGTCGATGGGTTAATCTTTCGATCGGCTCTACTAAAGAGCAGCTAGGTTCTGGTAATAAGAGAGCTGATCGATAAATGAGGACGGCCATTGTGGCCACCCCTGGCTACTTCTAGGGTTGCTGGAGAGGCCACGCACTCGCAGGTGTGTGGCTGTACAGGTTCCAGGTGGAACCCCTGGCTCACTGTACAATACAGGAGGAGACATGCATTCATGTTAACTATGGGCAAGTATGTTTCCCGATAGTTGTATCCCCACCTCCACATTTCTCCACGATACAAAGATTTGTTTTGTGGTTATGTAGCAAACCATCTGGCTGTTGCTTGCATTTGAAAGGCCACATTGCATTTATTGGCTTTGACCCAGCACCTTGACCCAGCTCGTATTGTATTTCTGTTTAAAAAGTGCCAGTGGCAGCATGCCTCGTGCGTTTCTACTTCTTTTGTCGTGACTTTGACAAAGTCAGTGCAATTGTCTTGCTCCACGGCTTTCTGGAAGGTACTTCGATGGAACTTACGTCTGTTGAATATGAGAGAGGAACTTACGTCTGTTGAATATGAGAGAAAGTGCATTCTGTTGAGAAAGCCACCAAAGTCAAAACAACAAAGCGGTGTGTGATCCATGAGTTTACCCCCATGTTCTCAATTTTTCAATCCCAGATTGGTGTATGCCACGAACAAATGACTTGGTACATATTACAAGTGACAATCTAGCAACTATGGAGAACTTGAAGAATAGGCTGTTAAAGGATAATAGCTGATGTTAAATATAAGTGTTCATTTCTAAGTCAACATTGATTTGTTGATAGAATTTTGAGCCCTCAAGCATGGATACAGTGTGTATGAAATAAAGCTAATGAATGTACATGTGTCCCTTGTCTATTACCTTTTTGAAAGAGGGCAAAGAGTGTGTCCTGTCCAGGGCGTGTCCTCAACACAAAATTGACATGTCCTGGACGTGCCCAATAGTGTGTCTTTCACCACAAACCTACATCTGACTGATCATCAGTCATTTATGACCCAAGATCAGTCATTAAGATATCTAGCCTGCCATCAGTTTAAAATGGTTACCGGAGTAAACTTAGTATTGTTATGCACCAATCATATATTTTTACTTGATGTTTATTTTTTACCCATACTGGAACCAATTACTCTACACAGTAAATTTAGTTGTTTATAACCATTATTTCTTTGTAATCCCGGACCTCCCTCGCGTGCTCGGCGTTCTCCTCGCTCGAGCGCTCCAGGTCCTCCCTCGCCTTCCACAACGACCCGTCCTTCTTCTCCTCCGCCCGCTTCGCCGTTACCAGCTCCTCGCGCAACTCGTCCACCTCCCCGTCCAGCTCCTGGACGCACGCGCGCTGGACCTCCTTGCGCCGCTCCGCGAGGGCGGCGCGCTCGGCCTCTCGGTCCGATCGATGCTCGGGCGACAATCTCCTGGAGCGCACGGAACTTCGACGCGACCTTGCGACACTCTTTGGCGAGCTTCTCGATGACGGCGTCCTTCTTGCCGCTGAGGTCCTCGAGCTCCCGGGAGCGATATTTCTCCCCGTCGATTTTCTCTGGACGGACACAGGAAGCGAAAGAATGGACGTTGAAGAAACGAAGAAAGGACCAACCCCCAACGACAAAGACGAAAGTACTCACTCTTGAACCCGTCCCGAACCTCTCGAACGTGGAGCCCCCCTCCCCTCCCCTCCCCGGCCCGAACACCCCTCCCACCCGATCACAAAAAGCCTTCTGCCACAGAGCCCTGTCGGCAGGGGGAAGGACATCCCTAACCGGGCTGGGCTCTTTCGCAGAAGGCGTCGTGGGATAAGCATCCGTCCCCGGGGCAAGGGATAACTTGTCCGAGGGGCCGGTCAGGGCGAGGCCGCGAGGCCGCGACGCAAAACACCCCGACGGAGGCCGCGAAGGCAAGCGCGACGCCGACGACCGCGATGGAGAGTGCGATGGGCAGCGACGGCGGACTCCAGGCGGCGGGCGTGACGGCCACGACGGAGAGCACGCCGACGAGGCGAATGGAGGCGGTGACGGGGCCGAGTAGGTCGGACCGGGTCGGGGCGCACGTGACGGGGAGTAAGAGGAAAGAGAGTGGAAGGGCGGGCGACGACGCGCGGCGCGGTTTTGAGAACGATTTATTGTGTGGTGGTTGGGTGTCGCGGACAGGCTGCGCGTGCTCCCGGATTGTAGCGTAGATAGTTTTCAGGAGGATTGTCACTGTATGATACTTTTCTCGTCGCCGCCGCGACGTGGTTGTTGCGTCGGTCCGTTTGCGTCGGTCCGTTCAAATCAATTGTCTTGCGAAACTAAATTTCAGTGCGTGGGAATTAATGAATAGTGAATCTGAGGAATATATTTGAATTCGCACCAACGAAAACGGGTGCTCGGAGGAAATGCACAAAGGAATTAGTATTGATAGGGATTCGAGCCAACGGCAACGGGTGCGCGGAGAAGTTGGATTAAAACTTTGTTTGGGTAACCAATTAAGGTCATTGGAATAAAGAAAATTATTGAAGCATTCTTTTAGTTTATCAGATCTCCTAAATATGGTTATCAGATCAACCAGCTTATTTGTTATAAAATGAGTATTTCATCATCACATGTACTGCCAACAGGAGTTTTAGTTTGGTAGCGAAATTGTCCGTTTGGTACAAACAGTCTATTTTCTTGGGCAGCTTGTTTTTATTGAAAAAAGAACTTAGATTGTTACGTATCACCAAAAACCGTCACAAACAAAAAGAGTAATTTATAGTAAGAAATTGTCTGTTTGGTATAAACAGTCTTTTTACTTGGGCGTGTTGTTTTTATTGAAAAGAGAACTTAGATTGTTACATATCACCAAAAACCGTTACGAATAAAAAGAGTAATATAGTAAATAGTCTACTTTGTAAATAAAGTTGAACTTTACACTTGTGACATTTTCATGTTATTGATTACTCAGATAGTCTCACAGATCATGATTTTTGTTTACACCATCAAAGTACGAAATTTACTAAGACCTATCAAGTTTACTCTAACTCTAGTAACCTTAGCTGATTGAATTTCGATCAGGTCTAGTTGCAACTTGGCAATACCCAAGACCTTATCAGTCAGGAGTAGATTTGTGATTAAACATATTTATAGTTTGTTTACTTTGAATATTTTAATAGATGTGTATTGGCATGAGCCCTCCTGCCATGATGTCTTATTTGGACCCAAGGGTGTGTTGTTGACCACGGCAATCGAACACATATAAGACAATCTCTACTATTGAATAAAATGGACCCCCCCCTGAATTACAAGAGATAGCTTTGGTAATGTAAATGTGACTCATTACTTCACCAGATCATAAAGACAATATGAAATCATGTTCGGAGGAGTTTAATTACAGGTTTGCTCCAACTACATATTGAAGCTGAGGAAAACAATGTCTGTTCTCCAAAACTAATCAATTGACATCAGCAGAAAATCTATATTTGACTTTTTTGGGCGTGATGAACTAAGTAATCTATAAGTTTTTGGAATAAATAGATGACATTGAGATACCTATTGCCCTTTTCATTGATTGTTCTAAAAAGGAAGTATTCTAGAGCATATGTATTATTTTATCTATGCAGAATTTGATATTCTTCTCGCAAACTTGGTCTGTTGAACAACGCAATGCTGCTCGCAAGTGAAGCGTTGATTGACAAGATAAATGCATTTTTATCAACATTGCTCACTAAACTCTTGTCTAATGGCTAAATCTAGCAGCTACTTTTGTTGCTCTCACCTCCGCCGTCCATTGAACTTTGACGAACTCTGCGGGTCCGTGACTCGTGTCACGACTACGCTCGTCCGTGCCCACTTGCAGGTAAGACTCTGTGTCGATCACTACGACGCTAGAAACCAACACCTTAATAAAATCAGCATGATTGATGTCTGTGAAATAAAGAGGTCATGTTCTAATTTTTCAAAGACTTTCGATTTCTCTGTTATTTTAGAGGGAAAACATCAATATTCGAAAATAGGTGTGTTGTCGGCATATTTCACAAAAAATGTGTCTTTGATGAAATGATATAATTTAAAATGTGGGTTTTAGGTTTATTAGCCCTTTCTATGTAAGAATTAGTACTAATCATACAGGAAAATCAAATGTGCTGCCTTCTAAATTGTGAAAACATTGTATTGTTGAAACATTCATATTTATTTTAAAATCACGTCACTTGCATGTTTCTTTCAAATTGTAATGTTTTAGATAACATCATTATAATGTAATATTTAAAGACCATGTGGTTTTTCATTCAAAATCATTGCATTTTATTATACCTAAATGATTTTCTGCATGTCAAGTGCTCAAGGAAAATGAGAAATGAATTGATTATCCCAACTGATGAATGAAAAATGGGTAAACAATATCATTGATGCACCTTCGTGTTTTTTATATTGATCAAAAGACACCAAAAGAATGATGCTTCCCATTGTGAGGGACTGTGTTATGGAAGAATGCAACCTTATGATGAATGAACAATTAAAAAACTACTACATACTGTATTATCACCAATGTTTGCCTTAAGTCGATTGTTCAATTTGAATACTGCTTGATAGATTCTGACAGTCTCGGCCAATCCAATGCCCCACAATGATCAGTTTCTGATCTATCATGAAATATTCCAAGTAATTTTTGATTGACCAATAAATATGCAAAACAATGTATGAAAATATCATATATGCGATATCAGCCAGCTCTTGAATGTCTTTGTCACCAAACAGGAACCAAGTACACAAAGTAAGTATCCCCAGGTGACTTCGAGGTGGATTTATTACTGTGATGGTAGTCAACCACACCGAGCTCAAAGCAGCTCTATTTAGGTTTCTTATGGATATGAAGCTCCCATTGAGAGGTTGATTGTCTTGGTTCATGATGGCCAAGGCGATGAATCATGCCGACAGGATGGTAAACAAACCCACACCTAATATAAAGCCGACCGTGAGTGCTACTAATTGATTCATATTGTTTACAGGGATGGTGGGAAGTATTTTATACAGGCTGCAGCTGAAAATAATCATTAGCAGTTCAATTTGAATCTTCACAATGCCTTACTTTGTATCAATTGACACCAACCACCCAATAGAACCGTCCTAATGTTGGTTCCAAAGGATGATGTTGACCACATCAAAGAGCTCTATCATATTGGCACATACAGTGCCCTTCAAAGAATCCGTTGTGTAAATGTATGGTTTGTGTCAAACACCAACAGGATATCTTGTTCTTAAAATACGAAAAAAAATGTGAGAAGTACAACTTTGTGGGTACGTTTGTAAGTATTTCTCTCAAAGGACTTCTCCATATCATGTAGATGCCTTATGTCTCTTGGAGAAGCGTCCTTGATAGAGATATTTTCAGATGAAAATTCTGACCAAGAGATGTACTTCTCTTGGATATGCAGTACCACCCCCGAAGCAGAAATACACCTGCACCATTACCAAAGTCACATCCAAACAACCAGAGCCAAACTGGAACAAACCTAAACATGTTATCAAATGGGAGCCGTGGGGCTATGTATGATGGATTGGTGCGTCACAATTGAATGTTTGAATGGCTTGTTGCACTATCCTAGTCAGAAATGACATAATAAAACTGTACACCACAAATAAGCTCTTCTGCTCATATAACTGTCTTTCTAAACCCAAACAATTCCTCTCTTTGTAAGGGAGGGAAGAAGCAAAGGACACGACAGTAATATATCCGACTGATATGACTCAGTGATTCCATTACTACACCTGGGAGCAATGATATACCCCACATAGCAGTGACTGTAG
The DNA here is from genome assembly GCA_036939895.1 of Thalassiosira exigua. Lineage (NCBI taxonomy): Eukaryota > Bacillariophyta > Thalassiosirophyceae > Thalassiosirales > Thalassiosiraceae > Thalassiosira > Thalassiosira exigua. The sequence continues at coordinate 3,164 of JALLPA010003407.1, read as the reverse complement.
ACAAGTACTGCACTCCAGATACTCAAATTAACTGACCAAAATATTCTTTTCGGTTGGGACGATGAAAATGGAATCAATATGACATCAGTTCAGACCATAATATCTCATAATCTCACGAAACACCATTAACAGCAACATCAACCGCCATAAATTCCATAATGGGCTGCCCATCTAATTAATGAAATGACAAGAAGTGCGCCTATTTTGGGGGTGCCGAGTGTGATGTTGGAGGCAGCGCTATGCCAGTCTGACTTGACCACTTGGTGAGACAAAAATGCCAATTTTTGTCAGTAGATTTTATAGAAGAAGCATGGCAAACTATTCTTGCGCCGGCTCAGTGTATGTCAGTGATCCACACAGGATGAAATACAATCAGTGATGTGGTTAACTAGAGCACGGAAATCTCATCAAACTCTGGCTAGAACAAAAAACGAACTTTCACTAAGTCAGTGTTCATTGTCTTGCAGTATGCTGTGTGGGGTTTTTGCGGAGCCGTTTTAGACTATATATTTATTGGGGTTTGCGCTACTGAATAATGTTGCATGTATGTGCTACTGCTATTTGATTGGACCAAGTCTATCAATTCCAGCACTGATGAATCCTCTCGCTCAATCGGATTTCAATTTCGCTTGAGTGGATTTATTTCGCATGTATTCAATGAGAAGACAAGTAAGCAAAGCTGTCAAAGGCAGCGCCCACATTTGTTTATGCCAATTTCTGAGAGATGCTGCCACTCGACAAGGCCATTCTGCACTTCCCAAATTGGCGCACCTGTCTAAACCTTCTAGGCAAGTTGCGGGTGGATCATAACCTGCCTGTTGCAGAAACCCACGCAAAGATGGGTTGTTAGATTCCAGTGGTGGTAAATATTGCTGCCTCTTTTCCCTAGTCCATACTTGATCTGGGTACCGAACCAAGCTGAAGGTATCTAATATTTTGACACCTGGTATGAAATGAGCCCATTGAGTATTCCACCGTGTGAAATCGTAATGATATAGGTGAGCCCTCACTCGCTTTATCCTTTGCTCTCCAGCTAAAATTTCGGGTTCGTTGAGTAAATCAAGCACAGTCGGACAATTGGACAGTAAGCCATCAATGAATGATACCAACCATGGGTTGTGCTGAACGGAGCCTGTTATTATTTTTGTCAGAAGCAGTGAAGTTTAGGACTCGCAAGAAGAAAAGTGTGCAGGACAAAGACCAATTCTGTTTTTGGTTAGAATCTCACCAAGTGCAGCAAACCACATTCTCCCATCAAACCTAGGCTGATGAGGCGCAGCTTGTAGTGGTCTCTGATTCAGCGCACCAGGCTTCCATCGAAAGTTCAACTCGCGCCATTCCTCAGAATCATCGATCATTGCTTCAAGGATGATTTCTGGGCGGGCAACAATCGATGGAGGCAATCCGGCCCAACCAGCGGGACTATCAATTGATTGCTGCTGCTGCCCCACTCCCGTCATCCGCCTGAACAATCCGTAACCATGTGAAATTTTACTTGAATGGATTCGAATGTTCCTCCAAGTCGAACGATTAAGCTGAACTCCCCAAAGAGTAGGTTGATACATCCTGGGGTAGAGATCTACCAGAGGCACAGCAGCAGTTGCAATGCACAAGCAACATATCAAAGTGTGCACAGACGATGAAAGATAGGATTGCTTCTTCATGGTGCTGCGCACTCCAGACATCAACGTGAAGACCAATGCGCACGTCACAGCGATTGGGGTTGTCCGTTCCACGATATTGTTGCATTGATCTTTTGAAACGGCCAATTTTAGCCAAATCATTTGACGACCAGAATCAGATGGATCCTCAACGTAACTAGTGGTGAACATTTCTTTGCAGGCCCATGCCAGAAATGATGCGCAAACAGCCCATTGCAACATTTGGGGAGCAGGAGAACGACGATACCCTGCCTTCTCCCTTGGTTCGTCGCCAATCATACATGGTATAGCCAAACAGATGGTAAGTAGGTTGAAAAAGTTGTATGAACCGGTCAAAATGATGAGCACTTGAAGTATAATTTGCATCCATGCACCAACCATCCGCATCGTAACAAATGGTGATATCAGAAGAAAAGCAGCAGGAATTTCAATGACGAACGTTGCTGCGACACCAAGGCGCAAAATGAGAGGGTGCAGTTGATGGGCATACCAGGCAAGTGGGCCAGGAAGCTGATAACATTGCCAATGTAAGCAGCACGTGAATCGAACCTGAGACATTGCCATGAATGTGAAACTCACGCATTGGGTTGCAAAATGGTACTCGAGGGCGGTTAGATTCTGCCACGTCGGGCAGTTGGCTTGGATTTTCACGACGCCCGACATGAACATCAGCTTGAATAGGAGGAACCGGATGGGCCACGATCCTACTTCATGCTGCGCCTGCGTCCGTTTGCACGTTTCGAGCGTGAGAGATCGCCACGGGGCGAGGCTGATTGCAGTGAAAAAGCCGGTTTCTATCAGCAAGATGTCCCATTGGAACGAATAGAAGGTATCGCCTAGTTTGACGAGAAAATGATAGATTGACACCACGGCAATAAATAGGGAGCCATGGAGTGCAACGCCACTGAAATAAGATGAGCATGATGCAAATGGGAATCAATGTGAGGGGTTTGCATTGTAAGCTGCAAAATCAAGTAGATGCTACGTAAAAGCGCGCTCACCTTGCAATCGCCGTCGAGAGAACGACTCCCATAACGCTGATCAGCTCGACGAAGCTATCGGCGTCACAACGACTGCTTTCGACGACGTGATGATAGAGGCGCGGGAACGCATTGCGGAACTTGCCCTCGGACGGCTCGACTCCCGAGCGCGAGGACAGCGCCGGATATTGCGCGTAGTAAGAGAGGAAGGCTATGGCGAAGATGTAGCCTAAAGACTTGAGATAGATGCCGACGAGGGTGGTCGTCTTCGTCATCGTGGATGGGGCTGGGAGGCTGGGAGCGAGCGGGAGCCAAAAGCTTATCCAGGATGAGCTTTTGGCGGGATGGAGCGGGGACGGATCGGGGACTGGGGGGCTCCGAGCAGGGTTTTGCACGCACCCGAACGAAAACCAACCTGTTACGATACCTATCTACTGTTACTGTGACTCAGTGCCCTATCTAAGTATTTTCATGCTAGAAGTGGAATGAATGGTGCCGCGGCACCAAAATATAGCTAAGAAAA
>JALLPA010003389.1:0-12517 GCA_036939895.1 Thalassiosira exigua | reverse complement strand
GGTAGGTACGTCACTTGTCCTCGGCTATCTCTTGATGAAACTTCAACACTTAGGCCTTAGGTTTCACTTTATCACTATCGTTGGGGGTTCGAACCCGTCTTACCAGGGAGGCAGCACGGACGCCGGTTTCCAAACCGCGCGCAGTATCAGTCATAGGTATCCTGTGAAAGGCAGAGTACTCCCCGCAGGAAGTTCCCCGCGCGAGCAAGCTCACGCGGGACGATCCAGCGTGCTTGCCAAGCACCGGATTACAACATAACCAGACACAGTCGCCTATTCCTTCAACGCGCTAAAGCGCACTGGCCAGCCAACGGGGCAGAGCTTATTTGCGCGCAAACCCCCTCGGATTAATGACTCAGAGAGAAGCGAAGGTAGGTGTCCAAAGAGTTGGAGACTTGAGTGTAGACTTGGCGCATCGGGAGACCTGGTTGGGCTCCCTTCGCCTTCTCGAATCTTCTCCAGCGGTTGATCATCTCTATGGCGGAGGTATCCACTTCGTTGTTGGTGGACGTGGTGGTGGCGCCGCGCCGGGGAGACCTCCTGAGGCTGTAGTCTTCGGGCTTGATGTTCTTGTTGAAGAGGCTTGGTTTGGACACCATAGCTCGGTCCACATAGTGCCTGAAAGTAGGATCGTAATCCGGGATGCGGGCTCGGGACCCGTCTCCCCGGGCAAACAAGTAGCCCTTGACCTTACCCTCGAATATAACGCGCCGAGCGAAAACTCTACTGACCCAACGCCTGACAGGGATCCGGCTCTTGCATACGTCGGCCACCGGGAGCATGTGCCACCTCTCGTCGTTCTCCTTCTTGAACCTCCCCCTCAGAGTGATCATGATGTGGGGAGTGGTGGGGTGCCGACTGGTTTCGTCCCAATATTCCAGCAAGCCCTCAATGACTATCATGGGCGTCTCTTCCCCTCGTAGCGACACCATGAAGGAAATCACCATGTAGGCCATAGCTTCCTCGATCTCCTTCTTCTCCTCCTCTCTCTTGGACATCCCCAGATCGAGTTCCGCCAGTCTTAGGATTTCCAGGAGCTGGGGGACCGTGAGCGCTTCGTTCTGCACACGGATCACTCCCATACGCTTCCTGGCACCTAGCAAGAACCGAGGGAACCATCTTGTACTAGTTGGTGACGTCGTGGTGACCAGCCGTCCCTCGTAGCCGGAGAGGGTCTTCTCCGATCCTGAGTCCCGTCCCGCCTCGTGGGCGTTGGAGTACCACGTACGTGTCTTTCGCATGGAATCATACTGTAGATGGTCGGTGTACCTCCCAGGGCGCAAAGAGGCGTCAAGGGTGAACAGTGCGGGGACCATCCCCACTCGGTCCTCCAGCTCCTCGTTGCCTAGAATCGGCAAAGGGTCGGAGAGGCTGAGGCGTCCCATCGCGTTGCGGTAGTCCAGCTTGAGACGGTCCAAATTCCCTGTGACCGTAGATCGTTCTCTCCCCCAGAAAGCGTCGAGGCTTGCCCTGCGAATGCACATAAGAGTGTGCCTGTCCTTTGCCAGGGCCCAGTCTGGGTCCCTTTTGTTAATATTGCGGAAGTGACAGAGATCGCACTCAAAGGGAGCTCCCATCAAGTGATCTCCGTTTCTTCCGCGGCGGTACCGCGTCGCCAGCTTTTCCTCCGTCTCTAGGTCTTCGTACTCCTCGTCTTCCGGAACTACGGCTTGAACGGGGAACGGATCCTCTGGATACTGTTGGTAGCATTCCCCACACCAGACCGCTAGACACGGGGGGAAATGTCCTCTGTTCAGCAAGAAATTGGAGCAGTAGATGCCTGCTCCAGCTCTCCGGACCTTCCCGCAAACTCGGCATGCTCCGATCCATGTCATAAAATTTTTCGCGTCCATTTTCTGCAGGGTGCTTGAATCCGGCGACCAGTTGCTTGCCAAGTTTGTCAGCCGCTTCTGTTCCTCGGACCTTCCACTGGCCTCTGTAATCAGGGACATGAGCAGTGGGCAACACTATAAGAACGCACAAAGGCTCATGCATGGACGCCGGCCAAAAGGGGGCCCCAGATCGAACGCTGAAGAACAAATCCGCGTCCTTTCCCAACGCCCTCCTCCAGAGGTGGGTCATCAGCCTCGGAACGACAAAAACATGGGGGATATGGGGGTATGCGATGTGGTCTTCGTTAAACAACTCCACCACCGTCTCCATGGCCGCCGGGGGGGGGCACCACAGCCTAGCTTCCTTTATCTTGTTCAGGAGGAACCAATCTCCCGGCTCCAGGAGTCGCAGGGGCTTGCCGCCCCACGGGTCTCCGGACAAGTCCTCCCACCAAGATCGGACCCAGCTCTCCACCCTGCCCTCAGAGCGGGAGACCGCGTCTTCGTTCAGAGGGAGAAACTTCAAAGGATCTTCCCCTTTCATAACTCCTTCCATGAAGTCACCTCGGGACATTCCGTCGAATCCGGACCACTTCATTCTGGTGCCCGCGACGTGAATGACGTGAAGTATCGAGCGGGTCCGCATTTCCAGCGTCCTGATGTCGAACACGATCTCGTTCAATCCTTCCGAGGTCGAGTGGCCCTTGTAGAAGGTACTCTCGAAAACTTCGTTGTCCGTGATGACGAAGATCTCTGCATCCTCCAGGCGACCCTCTCGCTCCATTTCTTGCAGTCGGGCGGCCAAGTTCTTTGCTTCCCTCCAGTTGGACGAACGGTCGTGAACTTCCAGTCCCCAATTCCCGGCCTGGTAGTGCATTCCCCTGTCGTCCCAGACACCGCTGCCTCTGGCGCACCCGCTGGCATCTCCCATGAGATAGAGAGCCACCGCCCGGCGCACGGGGCGGCAGGTCGTTTCCGCGGGCGCCTGCGAACCCGTGAAGCGTAGGAGAAAGTCAAGGTCGGAGCGCAGCCGAGGGACCGGAGTGACCAGATCCGGAGCCCCTTCCTCGATCAACTCATCCATCTGGGCAGGAGTAAGGTCTATCCAATCTTCCCTACCCGCGAACCAGATCTGTTGAATTCTATCGGAGTCCAACCATCCCTCGCGATCTCTCCCTGGCCGCCATGAGTCTATGGTCTGGTGAAGTCCCTTGAGGTAGGATGGCATCCATCGGTACGTGCGTGAGACGTAGACGAGGAAGCCCCGGATCTGCTCCAGCCTCTTGTGGACGAGCCTGCCAGCGACCAACATGGCGTCGATCTCGCGTATGACTTCGCGGGTCTTTTCCCACTTGACCGGAGTAACCGTGGCTTTGACCGCTCCGTCTGCGAATAGAACCGTTCCGGCCCATGGACCGGGGCGTGTAGTGGGTTCCGTCCTCTTCCGAGATGCGTCTTGGATCCCCAGGCTGTTCAGGACCGAGCAAAACCTCCTGGCGGCGTACCAGCATGCGAGGGGACACCAGCCCGTGATGCGTCCGTCGTCCACGTACACATATACCTCGCAAGCAAGATGGCCGTCCGTCCTCACTTTCATTACCCACGGGAGGATAGAACTGTAGTTCGAGGACCCCGGGAGATTAAGGATGACGTAGTCCCACTGGAACGGGTTGAGTGGGTCGTCCTTGTCCCCGTATGCGATGTGTTTGCATATGGTAGCCAGCTGGATCGAACGATAGGGAGAGTCCCTCAGGCCCATGAAGTTCCTAGCCCAGCGCTCCCACTTGCAGGTCCGGGCCACTTCCCAGAAGGCACGTTTCCCGGGTTCGTTCCTCATGTGAGTGACGTCCACTCCAGCGGCGCGACGCATGCACTGATGGAGGGGAAAGCACAAGAACATCTCCCCCATGTCCATGTCGCACTGGTAGTATCCCGGGAGGATACTTCGGAGGGTGTGGGCGACCGTTGGGAGGCCGAAGTGTGGTGCAAAGAGAACATCGTTCAGACCGCAAGCGGTGCCATCGTAGACCATCCTGATGTCGTCAGTACCCTTTGGGACGCAGAACATGTGTGTGAGGGAGTCCACCTCTCCCGGCTCGATGTAGAGCCGTTCCCGCACCTTGACGACTTTGTCTTTCATCTTGGCCGTGGTTGCAGGGTCACGGCCCGGGGGCTGCGCCCTCCTGAAACGAGGGAGGTCCCCGGTTTGGTAGTGCGGCTGCCCCTCATGGGCCCATTTTCGATATTCCCTGGGCCATCGCCAAAAGAACAGAGAAGAGCCCTGATCCCACTCCCACCACGAGGAGCCCGCAGCCCGCCTGATGCAGTCTCGGGCGGACTCGAGCTGTAGCGACATATTTGGCGCCGACCTCCTTCTGGCATGCCAGGTACGATACGCGTCCAGGCCCGGAGACCGCGAGGAGGCAGACGCATCTGCCCACACGTAGGACCATACGCCCTCGCTGTTCGTAGATTGCACCCAATGACTCGCCCGTGTCTGCTGGTTCCAGTTGCCGCGGTGGGCGACCCAGCTGCGGAGCAGGCGGAGCCTCCAAACGAGAAGGAAGACCTTCTGCCGAAAGAGTTCCAGACCCCTCCTCCAATCGACGGGCAAGGGAAGATCACGCACCTCCGCCGTCTCCTGGCGAGAGAGCAAGAACATCCTGTCCCAAAGCTTGACAGGTACTGCAGCATCGTCTGCCTTCTGTCCGTCCTGCTTGACCCGGCCCGCTCCCGCGCCGGGCCCGTCCTCCTGATCGAGTTCCCCGAGGAGCGCTTGATAAGTAGAGGGGAGCTCCTGCTGAACGGTGGTCGGGCGCGGGAGTGACATAGGGCGAGGCCGCCTTACTAGTTCCCCCTGGGAACACCAACCCCCCCGGATACACCCCGTGAGGAGAAAATCTGACCCAAGGAGCAACACCTTCGCCGGGGGAGAAGACAGGAAGAGAGTAGGAAAGTCCGGTAAAGACTCGCGCTTCGCCCAATCCAATAAGAGAATCGGGACATCCCAGAGACCCCCGAGTTCGACCGGCGTCAGGCGGCGACGCCCCCACGGGGGGCGGTGGAATACACAGCCGACCCGGACCCAAGACCGTGGTGCCGCCGCAGGAAACAGCCCGTACGGCGACACGTCCGCGCCCACCCGTGCGACGCCCGGCTCCGAGAGGGCAGCCGCGGGGGGGGGTCCGCCGGGGAGGCAGAAGCGACCGGATCGACGACTCCCTGGAGAGGGGCCCATGGTTGGCGGGGCAGCGGCCCTGTCCAGGGCGATGGGAGGACGAGGTCCCATGGAGTAAGCAGAAGAAGGTCATACTCGCCGTCGGTGCTACCGCCCACATCTGCATGGAGTAGTCGACGATAGAAGCCACGCCACCCCGGAGGGAACTGAAGATCGACAGGCCCCTCCCATGCGATCAAGTGGGGAGCGCGGGTGGTGGCCCAATATTGCACGTCACCGCCCGTGACTCGGTACATGCCCATATCCCATAGCCAAAGATCGACCCCCGACCCTACCGAGCGTGTGACGTTGCGGAAGTGGCTGCGCACACACGCAGCGAAAGAGGCCGGCACGGACCGAGAGAGGATAACGGTGGTCAACCGAAATCCCAGAGCCTCGCCCACCCAAGGCCACAAGCTCGGAGCGGAGAGGCGGACACCGCAGCGCCCTCGCGCGGATCGGAAAGGCAAGTAGCCCACCACCATACCGGTGAGGGAGAGCGGATCTTCCCTGACAGAGGCCCGTCCCGTCCAAAGCGTGAGCGTGTTCGAGGAGCCAGGGCGTACATTCCCGGCCGAGACAGACGACGCGGGACGGGCGCGTCGAACGGGGAAGGGCGCCGCGGGGAAGGGCCGAGAGATATGAATAGGGGGTGTATGAGGGCATGCAACATGATGTGGAGGGGAAGGGACAGAAGACATAGACGACACGGAGGAACTGAGAGGCTTGGAACCGGAAGGGGGGGCCGCAATTCAATCCTCGGCATCGTTCGGGGTGTCCCCGGTGTTGCGGCGACGGTCGCGGCGACCGCCATCTCCCCCTTTGTCCTTGCCCTTGTCCCTGCCCTTGTCCTTAAGTTTCTTCTCGGCAGTGGAGAGCCGGCCCTCCAAGCTGTCCACCTTCCGCTTGAGCGCCGCCACGTCGTTAGAGGACCGAGATTCGGCCTGTTCCGCGTCCCCGGCCCGGCGGCACGCGCTCGCGGCCGTGTCGCGTAGAGAGACGAGTTCGTGCTTGGCCGCGGTGGTTTCAAACAGGTGCATGAGGAGTTTCGGGTAGAATTTAGGGTGTTCATAGAAGTTGTGCTGGATGAACTCCGCCATGACCTGGTGCCCGAGGAGGACGCCGTGCAAATAGATCTGGTTCTCCTGACCCGCCTGATGACAACCGTGTTCTGCGTAAACACGCTTCACCCGCATCTCCTTGAAGAGAACCCGTAGAAGGGTCGTGACGATCTTCCAACAGCTGGCCTTCGCGTCACGAGAGGCGGAGGTTTCTCCACCGTAGCCGTTGACCAGGAGCATGCGGTACAGGCCCTGCATGCTGGAGTCCAGGGTTTTGAAGAAGTCGATCGTTGTGCGCACCAGCTCCCGGCAAAGAGACTGGGCGAGGGGGTAACCCTCCAACTGCCGGTCAATGCGAGTGTAGAAAGAACCCTCCTGAATCTCCAAAGACTGCCGGATGCGGTTGCGGGTGCCGTTGGTGTTGTCCCCTGCGTCCCAGTCGAGGGCCGTCTTGAGGGCGTTGAAATGATGAGCGCCGTCCCGGCTCTCCTTTGGCCCAGCGAACACCGCGGGCTCCTGAGTCTGGAACGAGTGCACCACCACCGAACACTCGCGTGAGCGGCCCGTGCGAGCGCTGTGGATTTCCGAACGCTCGAGGTCCTCCGTGTAGCTGACGACGTCCGCGCACGCAGCCAAAGCGACAGGGAGGTCGCAGAAACACCCGTAAACGGGCGTAGCGGGCAAGTGTTTGGCGCACCACTCGTTGACATCGTCGGGGCCCTCGAAGCTGCCGGCGCAAGTCTTGATGCAACCGCCGAGGGTGACCTGCCGGAGCCGCGCGAGGGCTGCGGCCTGGGTCGCCACTGCCTCCTCGAGCTCGCTTCGCAGGACTGCGCCGCCCGCGGGGGGTCCGCCGCCCGACGGGTGGAGCCCGCCGATCTCGTCTCCGAGCTGCGTGATCAGGGTGATAGCGTCGGTGAGGCCCGTGGAGAGAGCGGATGCAGTCGCCTCGGCCCGCTCGACGCGGCGGGTGAGATTGAGGGTGTCAGGAGAGCCCATCGACTGAGTGAACGAGGAGACCGCTGCTGACGCCGCGGCCGCGCTTGACGCTGCTGCCGCTGCCTGGGCGGCGGCGTCGTCTATCCGATTCGAGAGAGATTTCAGACCGTCCTCCGCGTGCTTGAGACGACGAGTGTCGCGCCGGACCATGGCCGGAATGGTAGGGGCGTCGGAGGAGTCCCCCTTGGTTAGATCGGCGACGCACGCTCCGTGGTCGGCGACGTAGCCACGAAGAGTATTGACCGCTCCCCACAGCGTGGTCTGATCGGGGGGGGTGTCCCCGAGAGCCGCAGCAAGGGTAGTGGTGTCGGAGGCCAGGCCCTTGAGGGCGTCGGCGAGGTTAACCCAGCGCCGCCCTTGATCGTGGGCGAACCGTCGAAGCTCAACATCCGAGAAGTCGGGCTCACGAAGGTCGTCCACACCGTCAGCCAGAAGGCGGGCGGCCTTGTGGGGGGTGCGAATCGAGCTCTTGATCTTGAACTTAACGAACTCCCCGACTTCCTCGTCGGAGTCCGTCGCGCCCGACCCCCCGGGGGTCGAGGCTGCCGCACCCCGTTCGACAGAGGACAGGATAGGTATCCAGCGCTCTTTGGTGTAGGCGTCACCCTTGATGGACTGGAAGACAGCGCTTGCTTCTCCCCGCTCCAAGGAGACGAACGGGTAGCGGTAAAGGTGAATGGAGGACTTCCTCATATACCAGCCCGCCACCGTTATGACGGAGCCCGAGTGCCCTTTGACGGGGCACTCATCCGCCCAGCGGCCGCAGAAGAGGGTGCCGGCGCTCCCCACCTTGGCGCCGCAGCGAGTCTCGAGCTGAGGATCGATGAACTCCAGTTCCAAGAGGTCGGCGGCGGCGTCGTCGACCGAACCCGTATCCATGAGGGGGGGCTCGGGCTCGGGCTTGACCGCAGGCCTGACCTGGCCGGTGTAGAAGTCGTGGGTTGCTCCATCCACATCCAACTCCGATCCGATGCCAAGGGGCGAGATGACCTCCTCGCGAACGCCAGGCCCAGGGAGGGGGGCGGGGGAGGAGAACGTTGCTAGGAGACTGCGAGCCCTATCTGCAACCGCCTGCCCAAGCCCGCCTGCGCGCACAGAGCCAGCTGGTGGCGTCTCCGAGCCGCTGGGCATGATGAGCACGCCATCCATGGAAAACGTCGCGTCCGAGCCTAAGAGGACAGAGGGAGCGAGCCGAGCCCAGGTGGACGAGCAGAGAGAAGGTTATAACTTAGTTAATCGCCCCGACCCAAGTAAGTCCGAACTCTCGCTCGTTCAAACGCCGGCAAGTTGTCCCGCGGGCCCATCCCCCCCTGGTGACGCGCCTGAACGCGATAGAGACCCCGAAGCCAGAACGGGCGGTCCCTCCAGGCGCGACAGAAAAACCTCGTAATCACAACGCCCGCCTGCCCCCGGCGCAGGGTGAGGACCGTGTGTTTGAAGGAGGCACGTGCCTCCGCCGGTAGCGGGGGCTGGGGCCCCGGGCCCCCAAGCCACCCGGACGTTCGCCAAAACTCGAGCTGCATGCAGTTCCAACGGTTGCGGAGGGGGATCAAGAGCGACAGATGGACACCCCACATGTACTCGAAAGGTAGACGCTCGAAGGATGGAGGGAAGTCGGAGGCCATGGGGATGTGGGCGATGGGCCCGAAATCGGTCGGCGGAACGTCGAGACCGAGGGCGCGTTCCTCACGCCAGCGGAAGAGCGCAAAGGCAGCGTCGTGGGAGGGGAGGAGGGAGACCGACCCATGTTCCTCCGTCGCCACCATGTCGCTGAGAATGGCGTAGTCATAGGAGCGCCACGCACTGGTCCCCTCCTGGAAGCGCGCTTCCATGAAGGCCATGGCTTCCCGTCGAACGAAGCCACACGTGTCCCCCGCTTGCAGGGGCTCCGAGGCTGACCAAACCCGCCGATTCATGATACCACGGAGGGCGTAGCGAGGGTGCCAGTCACCGTCCTGGTTGAGAACCCCCGGAACCCGAGCCCTAGCCCGAGGAGGAAGGGCGCGATCCTGACGGGGTAGGCGAGGTCTGACGCCGTCACCTGGGGGAACGAGTGACTCGGGATGCTCCAGGCCGTGACGGACCATCCGCGCGTGAGCGGAGGTAGCGTGAGCCACCGCGGGGATGAGGTTATGCACCAAACCCGCGAACAGACCCTCCATGCCCAGCAAGCCCCGTCCGTCCCGAGTGCCTCGAAGGAGCTCCAAGTAGGACGAGCGTGCCATAGAGCTAGAGAGCTCGACTTCGTGCGCTTCGGGCCCATCGGCGAGGCCGTCTGGGAGGTCGCTGCCGTCCAAGACTCGCTCAAGGCCCGGCCGCACGAGACCCAAGGCGTGGGTCGTGACCCACAGGTCTCGGCCCGAGCGATCACCCGTCAAGGTGGTCCGCCAGTACAAATCCCAGGCTGGCCCAGGAGCACATTCGATGACCAAGAGGGGGCGCCTGATGCGATCGGAGAACGGACAGTCGCCCGGAGCCCGCGGGTAAGGAGACTTGCCGAAGTGCATTCTCCGCCGATGCTGCCGCAGGAAGTCGCCGAGAGGGTCGGAGTTCCTGGTGTGCTCCCAGCTGAACGGGCTCCAGGAGGCAGCTCCGTCCGGGGAGGCCCGCCTGAAGATGACCGAGTCGAAGCGGCCCTCCCTGCCGAAGATCGACATGACGGCCTCCAGATCTACCTTTGCTGAAGCCTCGGCGAAGAAAGATCCTTGCCTTGTGAAGCGGACGACTACCTCCCCTATGTCGGGTAGCCCGGGAACCTCGAAGACTCCGAAGAGGCCTCCGGCCCACAGGCAGGCCACAGTGTGACCGTGTTCCGGTGACGTGGTCTCTGCCTCGACGTGCACCTCGAAAGGGACCCAATCCCAGCTTGGTGAGGCGAAGACGATGCCCATGTCCGGCGTGATAGTCTCGTCCTCCCAGTCCGGGCGCAGGGAGCTGGCGGACCCCGGGGCCGACCAGCTGTCCTCGCTCGGGACCGTGGCGTCGTCTTCCCTGGCAAAGGGGGTGGAACCCATGGGGGCCACCCAGTCAGCCAGATGTGGAGGGAGGACGACAGCCTCTGCCCATCGAGGGTGAACCGGTGTGATGCCCTCGATGCGGAGCGCCGGGCCGGGGTTGAAGCGGCGTCCTTGTACCCGACTCCGCGGCCGACTTGGTCCGGAAGGCGGAGAGGGGACCCCGTCACTGCTGGGGGGTCGCTGCAACAGGGGGGGAGGGGAGTCGGAAGAATCACTGCTCGAAGGGAGGCGGTCTGGTGGCCGCGACGGCGCGAGCAGGAAGGGTTGAGGGCCGCCCCCCTCCGGACGCCGCGGGGCGAGGACGAACTCCCTGGCTCCGGCGTTATCCGTGAGGGCGGCTTCGACTCTCCACCCGATCGGGACTCGAATTCCTGCCGCACGCAGTTCGTCTTCCAGCGGGGGTAGGACCTCATCCGCGTCCCGTAGGTGCCGTGGGATGTCCCAAGCTGGACCGAAGTACTCCTCTTCCACCCTGCTCTCGAGCGCGATCTCCCCTGAGCCCTGAAGTAGGCCCGGAGCGAGGTGCCTGGCGAGCGCACTGGCGGGAGACGCACTGAGACCCTGGCGGCGGTTGCGGGCCACTCGGTGGAGTTGATGCGCCGACGGCAGCTCGGGGACCGCCGCTGGGACTTGTTCACTCACGCGACGGGCGACGCGGCCGATGGCGAGCGGCGAGAGGTTGCGTAGGCGGCACAGAAGAACCCTGGCGCAATCGGGGCGGAAGTACGATCCCAGCTCTTGAGCGCGGCGAAGGGCGGCGGCCTCTGCCCTTGTGGGTGAAAGCATGGCCGCTGCCCCTCCCTCCACGAAGGGCTCGAAGGCGTTGTCCGTCCAGCGGGTGGCGATCCCGAGGCGGCGGATGAAGACGGTGATGCGGGCCGCGGCTGCGTCCATTTCTTCCGATGGTTCGGGCGAGCCAGGCGCCGGGGGAGCCCCCACGCTGGCTCGAGGACGCTGGAGGCGTGGATCGATCGGGAACGGAGACTTGAGGTCTCCTCCCCCGCTCTTGGCGCCTTCCGTAGCTCCTTCCGGACTTGGAGTGCTCGGCGGGAAGGGAGACTTGAGGGCTCCCTCCCCGTCGGAGTCGTCGTCGCTTGTCCGTGGGTGGGCGGCCGCACCGGCACGCGCTGCCTGGGCGGCGTCCCCGGTTTGAGGCAACGAGTCTTTCGCGGGAAGACGGGAGGCGACGTCCGCCCTCGTGGGCTGGCGAGAGGCCACCCATCTTGCGAGAAGGGGTCCCCCCGCGTTGTGGGGAGAGGGTGGGCTGTAGTCGCTTCCGTCGCTACGCTCGCTGGAGTCGTCGCTCCCGTCTCTACGCTTGCTGGAGTCGACGTCCTCCCACTCGCTGCCGGAGCCGCAGCAGCTATCCTCGAGGTGGTTCGACATGTAGGCTTGGGGAACTAGCTCACCACAAGATGGGCAGTGGGCGGCTTCTAGATACATGAGCTCGCCGGAGGGGAGAGAGTAGGCCACGACCGGGACGCCGCGTGGGCCCGAGCTCGTCGGCCCATCGACGAGAGGGCTGCCGGAGGGAGGACCCGAGGAGGGCCTCTCCCCCTGGACTGTGGGAGAACGCGGTCGGGCTCCCCCGACGCGCGCTGGATGGGTGACGGGCAGTCCGAAGGAGGAGGCAGGAGGCAGGAGCCCCCCCCCCCCGGTCCTGCGGGCAGATGACGAGGACGCGCCGCCCCCGAAGGTGAAGAGTGGACGGCGACTCCCAGGCGCAGGGCCTCCGCGGGCTTGGTTGGTGATCCTCATCGTGGAGTAGGCCGAGGGAGACGCCGATTCTTCAGGGTCCCACCCGAGGGAGCGTCCCCGCACCGAGCCAAGTTTGTCGGGTGCATCCACCGGGGCGCGACCAATGACGTACCCCCCTTCCCCCGCCGAGAAAACCGTGGAGGCGGAGCCGGGTTCCGAGGCAGACGCGTCCCCCCCCGATCGTCCCTGACCGAGAACAGGGGGGGGAGGCTCCGCCCCGGGCCCGACCCGCCCGTGTCCGTCCATGTTGGCGGGCACCCGCCCTCCCGTTCCCCGGCTGAGAACAGCCGAGGCTCGGGCGGACGGCCACTGGTCCGACGACCCCCCGGCCGCCGGACCCAAAAGGGAGCGATGGCAGTCGCTCCCCCAAACCCCCCCGGAAAAACTGCAAAAACCCCTGCCCCTCGTCGAGGTCGCGGACTCACCTCCACGAGCAGACTGACCTCCCCCAGCGGAAGCGGAAGCGACCGAGGCCCCAGCATCGATAAAGGACCTCGGAAGAAGGGGGGGAGGGGACCCGCGGAGGGGGACCGGAGCGAGAGGGGGACGGGGAGGAGGCCGCCTAGGGGCGGCCCCCCATCAAAAAAGAAGACGGAGCTGAGGCTTCCCTGGCCACGCGGTAGCTTGCCGCCC
>JALLPA010003370.1:0-14257 GCA_036939895.1 Thalassiosira exigua | reverse complement strand
TAGAGAGAAGTGCACTTAAGTAGCCCTCCTCTAGCAGTTTTGTGTGCTCCTAGTTCTTTCCACAATGAAATTTGACAATACATCTATTCTAATAGATTCCAACACTATTGAAACCACATGCCTCAGTACCACCTGCGGCCAGCCAATCCAACGCCATACTTTCTGACAGCTTAATCATACATCTTTGACAGTGTAAAGTATCACATCATGCAAAAGCCACCTACTCCAAGACGCATGTTCCGCAGAAATAACTAGTCCTAAGCACCCCGATTGATGGGCAGAGGAGGCAATTGAACCGACACTGGCACTCGTTTCCAGCCGCACAAGTTACACCGCCCCCGCAGAATTCATCGGTCTCGGTGCCGGTCTCGGTGGGGACAGGGACTGGTTCGTCGGTGGGATCTGCTGCTACGATGGAGAGATCCATTGACATCGACAGAGATTCCTCTTGCATCTGCCTGTTCGCGACATTCCTCAAATTGGAATCTTCTCTGCCAAAGGTACGGTCTTCGCGATTCGCGGATGATTGAAACGCATCACTGTTTTGGCGCACGCGCTTGGGGATGCTTGCCATCTGCGCCAATGAAGCCACGCTCATGACAACGGTGAGAAGGACTGATTTGATCATTCTTAATATTCGCGAGATGACTGGCGACTTGCGGCTCGGTTTTTGTTCGGCTGCTGGTTCGGTTGATTATGTAAATGTAAATGCCACCACCACCGCCGAGAAATGAATGAGCCGAAGTCGAGGGGCTGCGATCAGGTTG
This sequence comes from Thalassiosira exigua, assembly GCA_036939895.1. NCBI lineage: Eukaryota > Bacillariophyta > Thalassiosirophyceae > Thalassiosirales > Thalassiosiraceae > Thalassiosira > Thalassiosira exigua. The sequence goes on along the minus strand of JALLPA010003370.1, from coordinate 13,490 downwards.
CGATTAGGAGAAGATCGATGCAAAGAGAGTGCTTGGTACGAAGAGAGGCGGTCCCAGGGCGGGGCCGTCGGGTTATTACGATATCACCGGCTATCTTATCGTATCGTAACTCCTCGCCGGATACAAGATCAGAATATGGTAGGGTCGGTACCGTATCGTACCTATCGTACGGCGTCGCGTCCGCGTTCGTACAGGAGTAACTAGGTACTTATCACGTAGGTACTAAGGTACCTAGCTACCATACGTGCGTGTGCGAGCTGTGTAATTTCGAGTTGGGGGGAAGACGGATTCGTTGAGTTTCTTCTTTGGACAACTCCGATCTTGTATTTTGCCTCTACCTTCTCGAATATCCACGAAAGATTTCTGAGTCACGAAGGTCCTGAAGTGGCACGAACTCTTGTAGATGATCCGTATTTATGAGGTTAATTATAAATTCCCACGTGAATATGATTCGTATATCTTTCCTCAATCGTGAATATGTTCAAGACAGCATAAAACAGGACTTGCTGCCGAACAATCGGCGAATCGCGCTCCCCGCGCGGCGAGGGAGGGGGGGGGGGGGGGGGGGGGGGGGGGGGGGGGGGGGGGGGGGGGGGGGGGGTGATCGAGGACGCGACGATCCCGCCCTCTGCCGACGACCCCGAGCGCCGAGCACGACGGACGTCCCCGTCCACCCATGGCCATGGCATGGCATCGATCCCCAACACAAAGTCTCTTCATTCGATTGCATCTCATACTTTCTCTTCGACGCCGACCCTCACACACCTACCTCGCTCAACCTAGAGAAGGAAAAAAGCAGAGCCAACAAGATGTCCTCTCAACGCAAATCAAGTGTCAGCCTTGTGCTCTGCCTCGCGGCGATAGCCATGACAGAGGCGACATCCAAGGCACCTTTTCTAACACGCCATCGGCGATCTCAAGAATTTGCTAGGCGGCAATCACGAAACGAAATGAGGAGGGAAATGGAGGACGTCACGGGCCTCTCTCTTCCACTTGAGGAAGGGTCGATTCAGTATATTCTTGACGAAGGATCAGTTGCTCTTGATGAAGGGTCAATTCAGTACATCCTTGATGTCCCCTTGACGGAAGGGTCCATTCAATATTACCTTGACGAAGACATGTCTCTACAGCAGATGGAGATGGATTTGTCTATACCGTCAGAAGACATCTCCACTGAGACTCATGGCGACGAGTTGGGGGATACTGTTTCCCTCGGTGACAGTGATAGCAACAATGCTGGGAGTAGCCTCATCCTCGCTAGTTTTCTTGCTGGTATCTCTGCCCTCCTAGTTGGTGCAGCGGCACTGTTCGTGAAAATGCGAAGAGTTCATGGTCGCCAGGCTGAGAGTCAATCTGGAGATGAAGTGATAAACGCGGTACGAATGGTGTCCTTTGCATCAATTGATGGCTTCCATGATGCTGAACGAGGAGGACGTGAGATTGTGATAGCCTAGAGATCAGTGCGATGATCAGTGTCTACATTTGGTGGTCTCTGTATGTTAGGCGCGTTTTCAAAGCTGCTGTAGGGCCAGTTCTGGCGCAGGTTGGAAACACTGCTGCCTCTAGAGAAAAATAATAGAATAGCAACTATCTTGCACCGTCAAGACACTACACCATTTTTAATTTACAGCCGGGCTCAGATGTCATCTAAAACGACGGGCAGGGAACTTTGAGTATCCATGACTATGATGTGCCGATTCGTTGAGAGGGGGCAACTTGTTGGTGACTAATGGTTTCGGTATTGGAGCGACCGTGGAAGTTCCATAGCCAGATGATCGGATATGAGCATACTTCTTCGGTTGCCTTCGCGTATGTTTCTTGAAGCTTGAATTCTCAGTACTACCCTTGCTATCTGGTACCAATGACTTGAGCTTAGGGAGGTTTGTCCTGTGACTTGTTGCCTTCTCCTTGTTTGCCAACGCAACGTTGTTCTTCCCTCCTCCTTTCCTGTGGAAGGTATTGTTTCTGGCCTTTGATTCTTGGACAAACTCCTTTTTGTTGTTCTGAGCGGAAAAGTCGTCAAAAGAAAGAAGCTGAGGAGGGAGAACAAGGAATGAAACAAGTTTGGCAGTTCAAACTCACCCGCGCCAAGAGTATTGAGACCATCGACCTGGGTTTCGATATCTTGGCTTCAACCTCTATGTGCACCGGTCCTGAAGCCTTGTCTGATTCTGCCATTTTCGTTGGGTCTGACGGAAAGCTCGACGCAGATGGTATACTTTGCGGCCCTCCTGGCGCGATCTTTGCTCGACGAGTCCTTCCTCTGGTTGCATTATGTGTGACGTTGACGGGTGGGAACGCATGGTCCCCAACAAAATAAGGATGCTTTGCTGCCCGCTTTGATGTTATGCGGTCGGATGTATCATACGCCACCGACTGCTTCAACAGATCCAGGCAGTTGTCCGCTACATCGGGCAGCAATTTCGATAGACCTATCCCTTCTTGCTTGGGGAATGCAAAATTTGCTTGAGATGATGCATGTTTCCTAAACTTTGATATGATGCTTGCCTTGGGTGTGCCTAAAACTCTATGTATCCGATGGATTTGGTCTGCTTCATCTGATCCGGGGAAGAGAGGATACAGCGTCGTCAGCTCAAAGAGTATGCAGCCAGCGCCCCATACATCCATTTCCGGACCGTACATTCCGCATGTCAGAAGGCACTCTGGCGGTCTATACCACCTGGTGGATATGTACTCCGTGAATGGAGGTCTCCCGTTGATACCTCTGCACGACCCAAAGTCAGCAAGCTTCAAGTGTTTTCCATGCTTGTCCACAAGTATGTTCTCAGGCTGAGAAATGTGATGAGTGAGCGCCAAAAAATAACGCCGGGTCACAAATAAGACAAGAGGCATACCTTGATATCACGATGAAACACTCCTTTTCCGTGCATATGATCTAAGGATGTAAATATTTGTCGCGTGAACGACTTCACAGTCGTCTCGCCAAAGTGTTGGCTGCGATCTAAGATAGAATATCAACATTAACTAAACACGATGCACCAAATTGAAGAGGTTGCAGATGGAACTAGATCACATACCTTTCATCAACTCATAAAGATTTCCCTCTAGAAGCTCGAACACAAGCGCCAACCGTCCGCTGGGAGGATCGTACAGCACCTCCTCAAGTCTGACAATGTTTGGGTGGGGCGCGAGCCGCTTTATAGCCTGTATTTCCCTGAGACTGTTGACCTGGCATGCAAAGATTAGTGACCAAGATGATGTCACGAGCACTCCTCGCGGGAGAGTGACGACTCACCTGGTCTGCGCTCTTGTAAGAGCTTTTCATGCATTTGATGGCATGGAGTGTCCCTGTCTTGATGTTCTGAGCTTTGATGACCTCGCTGAACGTCCCCTCTCCCTTTTTCGCGATAAGTCTATACTTTCTCATGATTGTCTAAGGTGGTCTAAGGTACTTCAACGAGGGGCCAACTCCCCTCTGTTGAGGTCCAGTGTCTCTCTTGGGTGCTCCGCTAGCGATCGGTCTGTGCTTTATCCGAAATTTCTTCCGCCCGAATCGTCTCGATTGCCCTTTGCCGTTGGCCAGTGTCATGCTACGCGTCTTCCATAGGAGCCCACCGACAACAGCAAAGCCAATCCAGACTCCCGTTCAAGCTCGAGCTCTCGCTGAAGAAGAACACCACCTTGATGGAAAAGGGCATTCAGCTTCAGAAGAAGAGAGAGAAAAAACATTTTCAAACTTTCGACAAACTTTGTTGTCCCATCAGCAAGTGTCACAACAAAAATCAAGGAGTCCAACCTCTTCCACTTTGACGAGGAGAATGCCTGGAACGGACGATCTGGTAGCCGCGCCATCTCGGAACGATGTGCTTCGAAGCAAACAAGTGAGGCAAGATGCGATCAAGCGCTACCTCGTCCACGAGAAAGCCGCGAGGGAAAGGAGGAACCTCGCGTCGACTGCTCCAGGATATACGGAAAATCCAGATGTCTCAAGGGGAGGAGAGGGTGGTGGAGGAGTTGCGGCAAGTGCAAGTCCTGATGCATGAGTTGCAGTGACAACATAGCCATAAGTAGCACAGAAGGTACATAGCTGATCCCTATTCGGAACATTCATGCCGTTGTTTGATTTGCAAGTATTCATGTCTAGTAAATTCGGTACTGTCAAGAAAAATGAACAAATGCTGCGTGACTCTAGACTCCATAAGGCGGCGGAGGGGGCGCTTGGTAAGGAGGAGGCAGGCCGTAGGGCGGCACGCCTTCCGCGCCGGGCGGCGGCGGCGGCATCCCCGGGGGCATGCCCGGGTACGGCGGCGGGGGGTATCCGTACGGGTCGTACGGGGGCGGCGGCGCCCCGTAGTAACCGTCGTATCCGATGGGATGGTGGATGACCGGCGGCGGGTGCATCCCGTACTCTGGAGGATAGGGAGGGAACGACATCATGCCCAGGTGAGGGGGGTGATCTCCGGGCCCCGGGGGTGGCATACCGTCGGGATCCATCGGTGGCTCCATCGGTACTGGAGGAGGGTGCTCCAGGTCCTCCGGGGGAGGGGATGGTGCCATCTCCGGGGGCGGCGGCGGTACATTCACGGGATCTAGCTCGTTCTGCTCGTCCGCCAGGCGCTCGTAGTGGTCTTTCTCCTCTGAGGACATGGCCTTCCACGCGTCGCCCACGATCCGAGCCGTCGAGCCCCGTTCCGAGGGAACGCCCCCTTCCTCCTGCTTAAGCTTCAGGACGTACTCAGAGAAGAAAACGTTGTACCCCGTCCTGTTCCGTTTCCGCTGGTACCTGTCCGGTGCGTTGTATTGGGCCGTTTCTTTTTCGAAACGGTGCTGATCTGGTTTCGCCCTGCTCGGTCAAGAAAGAATTGTTGCATTGTGTATCAGATATGGGTCAACGACGCAATCTCCCCCCTGCATCTACTTCACACTCAACAATGGGTCCTCCTCTCCCTTTCACTCACATCGCATTGTATCTGGCCTTCTCCTCCGCGCTTAGCTGACTCCAAGCGTGCCCCGACGACGCGATGTTGTGCGCGGGCGGGACCCGCTTGAGCTCCGCCCCACTGTCCGCGCTCTTCAGCGCCTCCTCGTTCTCCTTCGCCAGCTTGGCGAATCGCTCTCGCACGAAGAGGTTGTAGCCCGACAGCTTCTTCCGCGGAGCCGTCTCGTCCTTGCGCTTGCGCTTGTACGTCTGCTTCCGCTTGGCGATGAATCTTCGGAGCTTGATGCATTCCTCGCCCAGCATGTCGTTGTGCTGGACCTGGCGGTCGAGCTCGGCCCGCAACGCGATCTCCAGCTCGGTCGTGGGCACGCTCGAGGCGATGATTTCCCGGTTGCGGTTGGCGTCGGGGTCGTCGGGGATGTGGGGGGGCAGGTCGAAGTTGATGTCGACGAAGTCGTCCAGGTCGGACTTGGACACATCTTGGCCGTTGTTTTCCTTGTTGTGGTGAATCGAGTCGGGGTAGGGCAGGTTCTCCTCGGCCAGAGGGGAGTCGTCTTCCACTTTCAGGGCCTCCATCATAGCGATAGGAGCTCTTTTGTTGACTACCAAAGCCAAAGCACTTTTTCGATAGAGCTGGAGTGCTTCTCCTTTGGGGGCGACGCCTGTGTTGGTGCATGGTGCAATAACCCTGAGAAACCTCTGGCGGACAGTGCGCTGGTAACAACATCGTCAGCGGCCCCCTGGCCATGGCGTTGACCCGTGACAATTAAGGGCGGTAGCGTTCATACTTCCTGTATCCTTGATGTTAATCCGGCACCTCCATCAAAACTTTGCTTCAAAATTATTCCAGAAAACTAACGCGGCCCGTGGCCGTGGGGGGCCAAGCGACGACAAACGGCGAGGACGGAACCTATCATCGTTTCCGTGCCGCGTCCTCGACCAAAAAAACACTCCTCCAAGCCGCTTCCAGTGACGGGCTACTTATGGCTCCGCCTCGGTCTCGGCCAACCCGGCCGTCTAACGGCGGGCTGGCCTGACCATCATCGTAACGCGTAGCGTCCACATCACCACCACGACCCGAGGAACATGAACTATCATATCCGCGTCATCGACTAAAAAATCGCTCGTAACACTCCCGATCCCCCAAGACGCTTTCAGGGGACTGGCTCCATCTCGGTCTCGGTCAACCCGGCCGTCTACCTACCGGTCGGCTAGCCTGACCGACCATCGTCGGCGGGCTGACCGCGCAGCTCAACATGAAGGTGTCCACGTCCACTCGCTGCCGCCGACGCGGGCACCACAAGACTATCGTATCGTAATGCCGGCCGCCTCCGCCACCGATCGGTTGCCCATACCATGCCCATGCCGGCCATTGCCGACGGACGCCGGGAAAAAGGAAAAGAACAATGAAGGCGGCACCTCTATCTGACCTTCATCTTCATGACTTCAGTTCATGCGACATCGAACATGCTCACCTCTCTCTTCGGTTTGAACCGATGCGAATGTTTTTGGATCTTCATGGCCGCGGGTTTTTATCGTCGGCGCAAGTCTCGTGGCGGATGGGCTGGGGCGAAGTTTTGTCATTATTTCCAGGCACCAAAAAGTAGAAAATAAACTTTTGGTTTCTGATATTTTCTGTTTCATTGCGTAAATTTGAGGCCGAAAAGAAATAAATGTTTTATCTTGAAAACAAAATACCCCTAAGGTTTTTCATTTTTGAAAACACAAATCATCCTCGATCTGGAAACGAGAAACTTGCCGCACTGGCCGGCGCGCGGAGCGCAACTTTAGGCTCGTGATCACCCCCGTCACGCACTTACTGCAGCTGCGCCGTGACTGAATGTGTGACTTTTAGCTCAACAACTGGCACATTCTTGTGGACTCTTGTTGTAACCTCTATGTAGTACCTACGATACCTCTACCTAGGTATTGATTTTGAATTTTATCAAACTTATCGCACTCAAAATGGGTGGTATGGATACTGAGAATGATATGACAGTCTTCCTGGTTGCCTCAGTTTTTATTGCCATTTAGTGTACTAGTACGTTCACACATATCACCGTTAAGATTAAGAATCATATTGCCAGTGATGTATAATAGGATCAGACCAGGATACACTTGCGATTATGTTTGTTTACAGTTGATGTTTCGATCAATATTTCACGCAATTGGTTTCAGTCCCAAGCAATTAGGTGTTGGTAAACAAGAAGTTTTTCACAATCAGGGCCATCTAGCTTAAATGATGCCATGGATAAGTTACTGATGATACCTTCGTTTTTGCCTCTGTTTTTAGCGTACTACTTCGTAAAAAGGTGTGAGGTGTGTGAAATCATATTGATACTGCATTACACTATATAAATGGCTTCAAAGTAAAGGATATAGTCGTTCATTTTGACTCGTTGGTACCGACCTGAACCACTTCTGTGCCCTCGTCACCGGGCTCCGCTTTCAACGTTGAAATGTAGTAGAAAAAACGGGCAGTTTTCATTCTGCGACGCCGCATTGCTTGTGGATTGGTGGCCATCTACCCGAGAGATATTCTCAGATTACAGCAATCAATTATGGGGGTCAGTCAAGTGATAGGGGAGTTGTGGAGGCGACGGCGGACTTCATCATCATTGTGATCAAATGGGCAAGGGGGCACTTTCGGGCCCCCGGTTCTGACCAATGTGCAACAAATAATCAGAAGAGAGTTTTTTTCAAACATAAAGTTTGTGCACCTGAATGCTGGCGGTAGCATTTTTGAAGCTCCCAAAGTGTTGAGATGCTGACATATATCATCTATCACTAGCCTAGCAAAGCGTAGCACATTCGCTGGTCGGAGGGTCCCCTAAAAGCTGTAGAAATTTAAATGTGGAGATGTGACGAATTATCCGGTATGAAAATTGTGAGCTTATCTTATGAATATTTCTGGCAGCGAAATGAAGATAGCGATAGGCGAATTTGAGTGTTAGGTCGAGGAGCTATCATCTGCACACATAGGATGCCTGTAGAGTCTGGTATTGACTCGGAGATGGATTATAATTATGGCAGTAATGTACGACGAGAGCCTACGCATCAGCGCAGGATATTGGCCACCTTACAGTCCAATCAACTGCAGGTCTACAGCCAGACCATGCGTAGCATCGCGCAGGATTCCTTATGGCACATGATTGTGTCACTCTGCGTTATCCGCGCTATCACTTGGATGACTCAGCCGTGCAGCTTGTGCCCCGTGTCACCTGGTTTTGGGGCAATATGGAGGCTTCGTGTGTTTTCTATAGAATTGCACGTGGGAACTGATATGGAGGAATATTACCATAGTATGCAGTGAGTCCATACGTGTTTGCATTGTCAAAATGTATCATTATGGGTATCTAATCATGACTTCAAGGCCTTGAACAGAAGTCTAGGTACAACACAAAGTCACAATATGCTTTACTACGAAGAGTAAGAACGATGCCTCTCATTTCCGTACAGATTGCACACCAGCATTCATGATGATTTTTACATCTTAAGGTTTGTCTTAGTTTACTCTATACTTCCTGAGAAGTTTTGACCTGTTTCAACTTGTTAAATTTGCCCTCACAATCGAAGCGGGATCCTTCAGTGGCATCTCCAGCCCAGCTCCGAAAGGGAAATCTACTAAGAGATCAGGCGTACGAATTGACCACCCACCTGAAGTGGTGACTTGGGAATAGGACATTGGGGTTCCGGATTTGGACCTTTTAAACTTAAATTCAAAAATCAAAGTTAAGAATTATTCGTGCGACGCTCATCGCGATCGAGTTCTTTTCAACGACCCCGATGTGAATCACTGCCACACGGGCCAGCGAAAATGAAAATCTTCTTTATTTTGATTTTTAAAATTCGAAACTCAAACGGCTCCAACTGACGACGAAACCACAAAGAACGCAACGCAATGTCACGACTGCAATGCCATCTACGAGCCTTGAAAAAACAACCAATCCAACCGACGACAACAATCCCCCGGCCAACGACGGACGACCAACAACCGCAACCATGATGATGGAGAAAAGCGAATAATCGACTCTGTCTTCTCTCTCTGGCTTGCCCTCGCCGCCTTCCTTTTCGCTATTGTCATCTCCCTTCACCGCCCCCTGTCATATCGCCCCCTTTTCAGTTTGCCGTCACCATTGATGTTGCCGTTGCGTGTCCCTTCATCATATCCGTCGTTGCCTTCGACGCCGTCGTCTTCCCTCGGCTTGTCCCACATGTGCCGCCTTCGTCTCTCCACTTTCTCTCATTCTCGTCGGCTTCCCTTCCACTCATGGTTGTCGTCACCTTCTTCACCGTCGCCCTCGCCTCGCCGTCGCCTTGGCATTGTCTTCCTCTTGGTCGCCGTTTCCGTCGCTCGTGCCGTTTTCCTTGCCTTCACATTTGCTTCATCTTCGCTGTCGCCTCTGTGGCCGTCGCATTCGCCTTCCCATTGTCGTTGCTATTTCCCCCGTCACTTCTATCGTCGCCCTCTACCTCAGGGGCGGATTGATTCTTTGGAGAGGGTGAGACAGATTTATTAAATGGTAGGGGCCCTGAGAGTACTTTCAGCCAGGCAGTCGATTCGATTGCCTCTTTGACTTTTGAATTGATGCCGAAAAGCCGTTCGCTTCCCTTTTGAATTGACGGCGCAGACTCAAGCCTTGCTTTCTTCGTGAAGGTGGAAGGCTCGTTTTCACTTAACCCTCCCCTCATCTTACTTCTGATTTCAAGAACAGCCCCGGACTTCTTTAGGGAGAGAGAGAAGCGGATAATGGGATTCAGCAAGAGTACTAGGAAAAGAGACATTGGCTCAGGTGCAGGAAGAGGGGGAGACGAACAAGAAATTAGGCTCAGTGAGGGGTTGGCTGGCGACTGATGGGGGAGACTGAAGGAGTTGAAAGTGGGATTCGTCGGGGGGGAGAGTTGGGACTCAAGACTTTCAAAAGGCAGAAGGCAGAAGGGTGAATCAGGTTTATCAATTTCACTCACAACCAACTGGGCGGAAAGTGGAGGAAGGTGTGCAGTGTGTTGAGAGAGGACAGGGTGAGGGGTGCTTGCGCCCTTGTCTGCTTAGACACCTGTAGTCGCACTTTTCTCTCACTGAGGTACCCCCTCGTCTACGTACAGACACTTAAAATCTTACTTTAGAAAACTTATTTGCCCCTAGGGCTGGCAATGTTCATTTTTTTAACTTGTAACTGAAATAATCTTTTACAGATATTGCCACTACACTTTAGTTTTTTGCTGATACCATACAATAGGACATCATGACAATCAATTATGATGGGAACTTGTATCTACCTACTGAATTTCTCATTTATTTTTCAATCATCCAAAAATGACATGTACACAAGCTTACCTGTTCATAGTCTATCATCACAAATACATGTGATAAAATCATCCTTTGCTTGCGTTTGGTGTTACTAGTTTGATGGAGGTTTTATTGATGGTGAAAATCTACAAAAAAGTGTGGCCGTAAAAATTACAAGTCATTTTTGTCATGCACTTTGGCTTTTGTGTTCAAAATTCTGGTCTGTTTAGGTATCTAGAGAATAGATCAGCAAGAAAAGATTGAATTGTGAGAAAAAAATGTTATTGGAGTATAAATTAGTAGTGGTAAATGAAAGCAAGCCAAACTAGATATCTAAAGTGACCTTGAGGAAGATGTGAGATCTGTCATCGTATGCTTCCCTTGTTCTTTGCTGAGGTAGCAAAAATAGGACACAACAGGTATTCCTGAAGCGTAGTCACCCCCTGATCTCGTAATATTCATATGCATATGACGTAACATCAACATTGCGGACATGACTCATTGTTTGACAAATAGCATGGCATGTCCACATGGTTGATGAAGTAGTACTAGTAGTGATTTCAATGCGCATTCCCGACATTCTTTAAACTGGGTTACTCCTAGCATTTTTGTTGAACTTAGAGGGGATATGGTCAATTGGTCAATCAAGTCTGTTTGGGCATGCAAGCCCTTATCATTTCAAACTCAATTTGCTTTTTGCATGTTGTTTTCCTCAGGCACACCAGTTCATGATTGATGAGGCCTGGGATTGGGAAAATGCCCATTCCCATTGACCGTCGGGGCGTGTAGCGGTATGTGGCACGTTATGCATTACAAGTGCTCTCTATTATAATACGATGTTATCATGCATTCTTTAGCTCTGTTCCAACAAGTCCCAACACTTGCATTTTATCAATCAGCACATCGTCATTGGTGCTATTGGCTTTGGACCTCAATCTTATCCGAAAACTATCCGCACCAAACTCATTTTGCAGTTGGAATGTAACTGTGTCGTCATTCCATATTCCATTGTTGAAATCATCAATTGCGTGCCAGCACTTTGCTGAGTGCCAACTTGATCCGTCATCAACACTGTAGTCCAAACAAAATCCATCCTGCGGTTCCATGCTGTTGGCATAATATGTGAACAACACTTTGATCTGTTTGGATGACAACATTGTTGCATCCAATGCAATGTTATCCGAATAAATAGACGAACTCAGATCATCGCCATGAGGGTGCTCGGAGGTAATGCGCAGCACCCCTCTGTGATCCTTGACGAATGGGTAATATGTCACGTATTCGTCACTTCCGGGATGGAAATAGTGGTCACGATAGTCATCTATGAAGTCATCAAAGAGAAGTTCGATCCACGTTGCTGGTGAAGGGGTTGTGGGCCCATCGAACCCTTCGTTTGCATCGATTGCGAAATAGGGCTGTTCACTACTCGGTGACGATGTCGGCTCCCCAGTGCTCAATGTAGCACCTGGTAAAGGTCTCTCAGGATTGTTCAGTAATGCTTCGGGTATCTGCATCTCTTTTTCTATCGCAGTATCATCGCTTCCAAACGAGGGTGACGCCGTCTCCAAGATGGACTCCTCCAAGTCAGCTTCTGTCGAGTCAACCATGGCAGCTTCCGTCGAGCCAACCACGGAAGCTTCCTTCGAGTCAACCACAGAAGCTTCTGTCGAGTCAATCACAAGGCCAGTGGCTGTTGCAGAGCCATCTACCACAAAAACGGTGGTTTCGTCATAGCCAAAATTGCTGCTCCCAGCCAGGACTTTTCCATCAAGAGCTAGCACATAATATCCAGGATCATCAAACCCGTCACCAAAGGCATCTGATTTTGCGCGGGGGGGGGGGGGTGTGGGGGGGGGAACACAGCGTAAAATTGAGTATCGTACAATTTTTCTCCCGAGATATAAAAACGGACCTCTCTTACCGTAGATTGTAAATCTGTATCGCCCCGGATCCAAGCATCCGCTTTCAGCGCCAGCATAAAGGGTGTCGTAGTAATATCCTGCATGATCGTCCACCCTCTCCAACTTTCCAATGTCTGTTATCCGATCGAGCGTCCACGACGTCTCGCAAGAGTAATAATCTGTGTGCAGATCAAGCTGGAAGAATTGCCCATTGTTCGGGCAGCTGCTGCCATCTGCCCCAGCAACAGAAGATGATTCAGTTGTTGCGTCACTTCCCCGATATACGCGTCTACCCTCTCCGCTGGGGTGTGCGAAATGAGTTGGCGTCGGCGCAAGGCTCGCCGTTGGCAAGTACGACGACGCCATTGGCGTGGGCATTGGCGTGTCATGGAGTCCGCCGTAAGTTGGAGAGACCGTGGGATGCGCCGTTGGATGCGGGGTCGCGTAGCCGGCCCATTCCCTCGTGGTTGGGTGGGGCGTCGAGTCGTCGAGGTGATTGTTGTGGTAGTGGAACGCTGACTTCGGATCTGCGTCGATGGGAGGCGACGAAGCATCCCCTGCGATGGATCCTCGCAGGCCGATGCTGTCGCCGCCGCCCTGAACCGATCCTGACCGCACGGGTCGACTTCTCATGATGACGTAACCATCATCCTCGGCGAAGGCGGGTCGGATGGAAAGGAGGACGATTATGGCCATTCCATTGCAGGAACACAACATCGTGATGCTCGTGCGAGCAGCCTGTGTCTGTGAGGCAACGCGCGAGCAAGCCCACGTTGTTTCTTGTTTCACTGTTTGCCTGCCCCGCCGCTTCGAGCACCATCGGCATCGACATGCACCGATAATGGTACGCTGAATGAAATGTCAAAATGATGTTGCCTCCTCCCATTCCTCATGCTCGTGCATCACCCAAAATAATCATCTTTCCACCTGCATCTGCATGCCCCAGATTGCCTGTCAACACCCCGTCGCCGTCGACGTCGTCGTCGCGCTCTTCTCGGAAAGGCAGCAAGATCGCAAACAGGCAAAGCAAAGGCAAAGGCAAAGGCAAAGGCAAAGAGGCAAGAGAGAAAGAGTCGTCACAAGCAAAAAAGCCACCAATATCGATCGCTGCAGCGCATGCAGGCGTCATCCGGTGAAGTCCGGCCGGCAGAGAGGCACACAAAAAACGACCGGGCGAGTTCTCGAAACCGTGCCAAAAGAAAAGGGGATGACCGGGTTTGGGGGCAATAGATTCGGGCAAATATTTCTGGACAGCGCGTAGCATCTTTAACAAAGACTCCAGGGGTCATATCTAGTTGTGAAGTTTTGCATGACCTCTCCGTTTCCACAGACCGACCGGTACATCCCAGGCTAGGACCGAGAGCGGACCTTGCGAGGCGAGGAATGCAGGGAATGCAAA
>JALLPA010003368.1:0-10304 GCA_036939895.1 Thalassiosira exigua | reverse complement strand
TATCCACAACTAGAGCTAGTTAGAGAGCCATTTGCTGCTAGAACCCCCTCTGGTGTACCAGGGGTCAGTTTTTCTAGTCCATCTGTTGATCAACATCCACTCGACACTCGACGATGACGACGCCGCGGCAGCACCACCGGCGGCGGCGCCCTCCCTCGCCCGCCCCCTCCCCGTCCTCCCCGACCTCCGGCTACGAGGAGGTGGACCTCCTCGAGGACGCGGACATCTCGGGCGGTGGAGTCGGCGACGGGCACGGGCGTGGGAACGAGCACGGGCGCGGACGTGGGAACGACCATCGCGGCCATTGCCACGGCAACGGCAACGGCCATCGCCACGGCCAAGGGACGGCGGATCCTCCCCCCGAGGTCCGCCGTCCGCAGGAGCGGCGATTCTCCCGCGGCGCCGAACACGGTGACCACGGCGAAGGAGGAGGGGCGGGATCCTTCGCCGACCATCCCGACGACGAGTCCTCGGCCTTCCTGCGCCGGACCCGGCGGTTGACCGACGGACGAGGCGAGCTGAAGCCGAAGGCGCGGCGGCCCGGGTCCGACCTCGCGCGGAACGTCTCGAAGGCGTGCGCCTCGCTGGGGAAGAAGCTCGCGGGGGCGATCGGCGCCGTCCGGGCGGGGAGGAAGGTCGACTGGACCAAGCCCGCGTTGATCTTCCTGGCGTCGCTCGCGATGGCGTGCTTGCGGTTCGGGACCGCGGACCTCGCGGCCTCCGAGGGCCTCGATGCGCGTCATCGCGCCTCTTCCGAGTCGATCGCTCGCGACTCCGCATCGTCCGTCGGAGCGGGGAGGATGGGGCGCGGCGGCGCGGGCGGGGGAGGAACGGGGGCGAGGACGGGGGAGGGAGGGCGCCAGGCCCGCTCTCAGGTGCCCATCCCGGCGGAGTACGCGCGGTTCGCGGAGCTGTCCGAGTTTGCGGACGCAGCTGCGGCGGTCCGGGCGCACAGGATGGAGGCTTCGAAGAACGAAGGACGGGGGCGACGCGGTCGGAGGAGGAGGCTGGGGGAGGACGACGGAGGCCGAGAGCCGCGGCGGCAACTGCAACAACCGCAACAGCAGCAGCAGCAGCCACAGCAGCAACAACCCCAACCACAGCAACAGCAACAGCAACCACAGCAGGAAAAGCAACCTCAACAGCAGCAACAGCAGCAGCAACCCCAACCGCAGCAACATCAACCACAGCAAGAAAAACAACCTCAGCAGCAGCAACAGCAACCTCAGCAGCAGCCAAAACAACAACAACAACAACAGCAACAGCAACCGCAGGCCAAAGATGACGCAGAAGAAGAGGGGGCGATGAACGACGCCATCGACAAGTCGTGGGAGGAGGCCGTCAAGACCAATCCCGAACTGCATCGAAAGGAGGGGAACGGGGGACCGAACGTCCGTCACGTCCCGCTCTTCTGGCACGGTGCGTTTGGATGATTTCGACGTTATTTTTCCGACGAGACGGCCTCGAAGCTTTATGGGGGTAGGGGCCGGCGACGGCGCCGAGGAAGGCGCGACTCGCGACATCGCGACCCACGGTTCGGACGTTCGGGCGGGCACACGGGGCGATCGCGCGTTCGAGCGCATATTGCACTTGGTGGTGTCTGGTAGGTGGAATGGTTGTGTTTTGAGTGCGTGGCAACTCTTCCATCATCTGGGACATGTGTTGAGAGCGCAAGGGTAGTGCTGTCGTGCATTGTTGTTTGTATTTATATTGGCGAACCACAGTGATTTGCATTCATACCGTCTTTCGCTTTTCGTGTTCAACACACAAGTCATGCTGCACCTACATAGGCGTTACGGCGCTGTGATGTGGACTGACGCATTGCTATATGTGCTGTGAATGCGTTGTGTTAAGCCTGCTCTGGCTCCAATTTTTGACTTCTGGCAATCAAACTTGCTTGCACCTTGATTGTATCAATTGACGTTACAGATTGCACAGTCTCTGCGAAACTCAGTGTTGGGGGTTTCATTTTTCTGCGGCTGAGGACGTTTCATTTGACACTGATTGTCTTGCATTGAATCTGGTAACGGGCGCTCAATCTCTGTTTTCTATTCTTGGCACACAGTCCCCCGCTCTGGAGGCACCACCCTCTCGACCCTCCTCGCGACCTGTCACTCCCTCGTCCAGGCGTCGTCCTCCCTAACCTCACCCCCAGTCTTTGCCCGCGGCGGTGGGGACGACGCCCTGGCATCCCGTTTTCGTGACCCAACGCTGTATGTGGTCACGACAAAAGGTCAGCGATTTGTAAATGTGGACCTCGACAGTCTAGAGGGGGTTCAACGCGCAGTGGGCGGAAAACTGATCGAGAAGGAGCTGGCAGATGTGGTGCTCATGCCTGACATAAGGCTGGGGAGCCTTCTGTTCGAAAACGGTGGTGGTCCGCCCACTGCGAGCGGCAATAGCGGCAGTGGGGCAGAGGGAGGAGGTGGATCCGACAGGGAGTATCATGGGGTGCTCTTTGCCGTGTTTCGCCACCCCGTCGACCGAGCCGTCAGCTGGTTCCATCACAAACAGTCAGTGAGGGACTCGGTCCATTACGACCCGTCGCTGGAGATATACTCCTTGGTCGACTGGATCAACTCGCCTTCCTACGTCACCGACTACATGGTGCGCACGCTGGTCGGAAAGATCGACACGTGGGTGTCGAGTCCGGACCCGGACCGTCCACTTCCGTTCCGACCCCCGGTGCCGCTCACGGCCCAGGACCTCGACGTCGCCAAGGAGATCCTGCGGCGCAAGTGCGTCGTGGGTCTGCTCGAGGAGAAGGGCGAGTCCGTCCGGCGGTTTGAGCGGTTTTTCGGGTGGGAAGCCGGAGCGAGGCGCGACGCAGTGTTCCTGCTCGAGGGTGGCGATGCGGGCGCAGCAGAGGCAGCGCAGGCCGAGCGGTGGAAGACAGTCCGAGACGAGGAGTGTCGGGACAGGCTGCTGAACTGGGAGTGGTCGAGCAAGAACCGCCATCCCGTCCCAGAGGAAGGGTCTGTGGCGTACAGCCTGTTGGAGGGCAAGAACCGCTACGACCTCGAACTGTACTGGTATGCGAGGCAGCTGTTTGAGGAGCAGTACATCCAGCTTGGTTTCGATGACGTTGAGAGTGGCGACGCCATGGCAACAGGGGGCTAGAAGGAATGACCAGAATGGTTGAATTTTGTCGGAGGTTGCTCGAATAAATGTAGATTAGTAGGATTGCAACGATTATTTCAACTTGACACACAACGCCAAAATCCATAAGGTAAATGCCATATATGAAAAACCCACTCATCGTTGTTGTTCCAATGTCGAAATGCGAACAAATCAGATAACAAGACTCTCTGATTCATCTCTGGGCTCCTCATCATTTCGTAGAAGTGAACTTGTGAGATCACTGTCTGGGCTAGTGTCACCACTCTCAATGCTATTTTGACCAGCTTCATTCCGCAAGCAATTAAGGTCGAGTTTTAGCACATAGGCCAGACACTTCATCCTACCCTCACCGGGATTTCTCATTCTGTATGATATGTAGCGGGGCCGAAAGTACACATAGGAGTTTAAAAGTCCCAAAAGAGGAGTCAAAACCAGATGAGCGTAGAAAACCCCCAAAGGAGCAAACTTTCCTATCGCGGCGTATACAATGATTATGTACATTGTGAAGTAAGCCAACAGGAATGCCCCCATGTAACGCATGCCCTGCCAAAAAGCTCCCATTGTGTTCTGCCTCATTTTCCTTTGTCCCTTCACAAGGTACTTATCAGTCTGAAGAGTTCAAGGTGATATTGTTTGGGTGTGAAAATATCTACGACGAGAGAATAAAAAATGTCTCACCATGCGCTCTGTAGCCAAGACTTCGAATATGAGCATGCACACCGATGCAATTATAATTATATTGCACAAGAAATTGAATGCCCAAAAGAATTCCCAATACTCTTTCGCCCACATCCCACGTGTGCAGTCCACCTTGGGATCATCTTCACAACCCATCGGAGATTCCTCAATGAAGCACGAAAAAGAAGAAGTGTTGTACATCCCAAAGAAGAGCGGGGGGATCGCGATCCCAAGGGCAATGATCAACGGTGGTAGAGTGAAGGACAAACGAATACGAAATTCGCTCAGTTTGCTGTCCTGCCACTGGAAACGGACAATGAGCCAGTCTACGGCAAACATTGGCGTCAGAAGAACCGAAAAGAGATGAAAGAGAGCAATGGCACTTTTCTGTCTGGAAACTCACACAGGACCATCAAGACGGCGTAGTAGATCATAGAGGCTGCGATCGAGAGGGCGGCGATGAACCCCTGGGCGGTGCAAGATTGCGTGTTTCCCGCAGCCAAATAATGGCCCGACTCCACCGGCGCCATCCTAGCGTTCGAGTGTGGAAGGGAATCATGATCAGTGGAAGACATCGAGGGCATCTGGAAAGGCAGAGTGTGTGACTCGACCGCAGACGGACGTCACGCACCAAGTGGAGAGGAAGCATCCGAAGAAGGAAAACAGCCAATCCGCGACGCTGATGCAAAACACAATCACGGACGTCAGCGGGACGGATTGCTTGCCCCGCCATTTGATGATAACATCACGTATGATGAAAGTGCCCGCGATCAGAGACAGGGCGCCTCAGACTTTGGGAATGATGGCGGCGGATTTGTTGAGGGTCGATGCACCGCCGGCCTCATAGTGATAGTGGGGATCAAATATGTCCGTGAGCAAGAATTTGGGCCTCCCGACGAGGGTGGACCTGGCAATCATTTCGCCACCTGCTTTGATGGTACGATATGAACTTGCCTGCCGGCCCACATGGGCGGTGGAATCTGGTGGAATGCTGCGGGTTCACCAGTAGATGCAGTCCCCCCCTTTTGCTCAACCACGTTACGATAGAGTCACACATAGATACCGCGCGCAACAAAACGCCTCATGATGTTCACATTCAGTGATGACATAAAGAAGATTTGGCAAATTTTGGACGTAAAAAGGCTCGACTGTCGACAAAGCTAAAATAGATAAGAAAGTCGCAGCAGCGATAAGCTTCGGTTCAATTCCATATGGTACCATACCTACCCGACTGCTATGTTATGGTATCTAGTGTTGCCATGTTCGGCTGTTGACCCAGGGCAACCTATGTACCTTCTCATAGTTACTAAAGTCGATTGATAAAAACTTTTTCAGGATATGCATATGTAGGTACGTTGACAAACACTGACTTAGAACAATGCCTTGAGCCATTATGTGGGTAGCATCATGGAGCAAAGACAACAATGAGCAAAACTATCAAACTCTAACGAGACTCAGCATGGATTTCATCCCCCCCCCAACCAATATATCAGATATTTCATAAAATAATGCAATATTGCACTTACTGCAGGACCAAGTCCTCTGTGTCAGAGGTAGAGGTTTGGACTTGGCCCAGCTTGGGCTGCATCCTAGTCCTCTACTCTCAAAGTTACACCTTCTTATAATGTATGTCCCCTCATATCCGTCCCATGTGCAGCAGCTGGTGGATAAAGTTCCAATATTTCACCCCTGAATCCAGGGACTTCATTGGAAGGTTGCATGAATTAAATATGTATCAATGTATGTTGCAAGGACATGTAACGGGGTAGCTCTCATGAATAAAGTGTTGAGCAATGCATATTTGACTTCGTCTTGAGTGTTGAAGTAGGGTTCATAGTGTTGGCCAGTACAGTGGATGGTCAGGCCTTTCGCAACTTCTACCACATGTTTGACGTTCGCGCCCGGCAAAACAAAGTGACTCATGGCACCGGCAATCGCGATGGTGATATCACTGACGTCATATCACAGTTTGTGGTTACGGTGTTTTTCACGCTCTGCTCGTCGAAGGACGTCCCATGCACCGGCCTTAGTTGTGGGAGCCTGAAAAGTGGGCCAAATCCCAGTCGGTACCCGGCCACACGGTGTGGCACCAAATCCTGGCGGGCATTTCAGCGCCGACTGCGTTGTCGCGTCATTCGGCCCCCAAAATTTTGTGGTTGTTGTGCTTCCGGAAGCAGTTTCCGTTCGATCGTGCGTCATCGCCAATTTTCGCGTGTCGACATCGCACGTGCAGTTGCTTGCGATCACTGTCGCATTGTCGTAATTTTTGGGACTATTTTTTGGGTTAGGGTTCAAGAAGTGCATGTGGAACAAAGTATTTAGCTTATTGTTACAACACATCGCACTCCCCGCCCCTATCAGTCAACTGGACCACTGGTTTCCACCGCGCCCAGGGCGTCCCCTGCACGAGTTATTGCGTCCCCCCTGGGAATCTCTAAACATCCGCGCCCATGGCTGTTGTCCCATCTGTCCCATAGTGTAGAACCGCTTGTTCATCTGTTGCGCCAAAATCAACCCCTTCCCAGCTCCGGTCCCATCAGGGAGGGTTTTGTGCTGCGCCCTCATGCTCGCTCCAGTCCAGGGCACAAGTGTGCCTGATTGCGTGGGACGTTGGGGATATGGTTGGGTTTTGGATTGGGACATTGACAGCATTTGTGGTCCACATCGTATCTGCAGATGTAGCAGTAGTCGAGTGTTGGAAACTCCTTGGCTTTGTTGGAATAAGGGGCATTTTTCTGGCCACTGGGTTGTCCCCCACCGCCCTGCTGCTGTTGCTGCCAATGCTGCTGCTGTTGGCCCTGCCACTGCTATTGCTGCTGCTGTTGAGGCTGCCACTGCATCTGCTGTTGCGGCTGCTGCCATTGCTACCCCCCCTGCGCCGGCACCTGCCAGACATCACTGCAGGAGGCCTTCCTCTTCTTGTTCACCGATCATTGCTGTTGCGGCTGCTGCTACTGCTGCTGCTTCTGTTGCTGCTGCTGGCTCTGGACATGGATCGTCGTGGGCGGTCCCTGCTGCGGCGCCATCACCGACCATTGCTGGAAGGGCATCTGACCGCCAATGGTTAGCGCCGCGAGCTGTGCCTTGAGCTCGCTCATCTGGCCCTCGATCACGCTCACCTTTGACTCAGTCGCGGTCGCGCGCTCGGCGTAATTCGTGATGCTCTCAACGAGGGACGAAGTGTCCTCTCCGTCTGCCTCGGCTGCTGCGAAGGCGGTGCCGTATCCCTCCTTCGCGAAACTTGGGCCTGCGCCCTCACGCAGCATGCGCTCGAACTCCTTGATCACGAAGGAGCGGAAGTCGGCCCATGTGGCCCTGTCGGCAACATTGCGTTGTTGCCATTTCTTGATGGCCTTGGTGTAGAGTGCGCTCCCGACCAACTTGATGAGCGTATGCGTGATGAGCTGCGTCTCTTTGAGGACGAGTTCCTCGTCGGGGTTGGCAAGGAAGAACATCTGCACCTCCTCCACGTCTCTTAGCATCATCACCTCGACTGGGGCGAGGCGGTCCATCGGTTGGTGCAAGCGGCGGAGGGCCTGCTCGAGCTCCGCAAGGGAGGGGCGGCCATATAAGTGCATGAACGGCACGAGGATGACGTTCGGCATGATGGTGCCGAACCCGCGCTGACCCATGCCCGTTGCTCCGGTATGGAAGGCGCCGAGGATGCATTCCTCGAAGATTTGGGTGAGTACTTGCTTGACGTTGAGGAACAAGTTGTAGAGGTCCTTCTCTGAATTCCACTTGTTCTCTTCCAATGTCAGCTGCCGTTCGGTGATGGCCGTGATGGGGGGCGGCTGAAAATACGTGCCCCGGTCGGGAGGGACCGTCCATGCGGTGGTCAAGATGAGCGTCTGCTCCTTGGTGGTCCGGAGGTACGGGGCAAAGCCTCCAATCGGGTGATCGGGGTGGCACAGCTTGCGGAGGTCCTCGATCAAATGGCGCTTCAGCACCCACAGCGATCCTTGCGACAGTTGCTTATTGATTGTTGGCGGGAGGCCGATCGCCTGTCGGACGGCCTCCGGGGAGTATAGCATGATGGTGTTGGGGGCGGAGCTCGGTCACACGGTGCCAATCTCAACGCAGAGTAACTTTTTAATCGAAGAAGCTACAACTATTGAAGTAGCTGTACTTGGACAACATTTGCTTGATAATGTTGTAGCTCGGCTCGCCTGTGTGAGGCCACTCTAAAAATAGAGTGGCCAATTACAGGAGCCACAAACGGAACTCCCCAACACCAGTGGGACTGAGCGTTCTGGCCTCTGGGAATTAGGAGCAGTGAGCGTGCCCGCTAGTGGAGGGGCCCACGTCCCCACCGTATTTCTAACAGCGTTTGAAATGTCAGTCCGTTAAAAATTGTTGAGAAGAGGCCAAGGGTGCTTTCGGATTTCAAATCAAACCAATATTGACGGACTTATGGGTGATGACGGCTTCGGGCAAATCACAGTAGATTCAGCAAAACTTTCAAAATTTCAATCCGAGAAGACCACCGCTCTTATCCAAGGATCGTATATCTCAGCATCTGAATGGTCGATTCATTCATTTCTTGTTTGCGTTGAGTGTTTCACTAACCAAAGGGCTCAAGGCGAACAAGAATGCAAATATTTTGTTGGCAGAATCCTGAGTTGTATGATCCTCCGATAAGGGGTCATTCTCTAAAGTCAAACATACAGTAGGACCTTTGTATTTAATTTTTTCTTTACATATTTGATATCTAATTATACTTTGCGGCATAGATTAACGTCTTTTCGAGTTTTTTACGCTCGCCCATGATCGACCCCCCCCCCCCCTCGCCAGTCCGGCAGAAATGGAGCTGCAACATCAGCTGTGGCTCCTCTGCGACAATCCCAACGAATTAATCGATGACTCACATTGTCAGGAGCATAAAATTGCAATTTCCGCCAGAAGTGGCGATGTATAACCTTCTCTACAAATATATTTGTACCATGCCGGAAATCGATCGAATCGACGCAACACACGCGTCGGAGATGATACGTCAGCGCTGCGAGGGGACACAAACACACCGGCAGGGTCCAGCCCTTCCCATTGAAGTGGAGAAGGGCTGGGAGACACCGTGCAGCGTTACTATCTAACGCCGCGGCGGTATTCAATGGTAAAATCTAACAGCTTTGATGAAATTATGGTTAATTTTTCTGCAGTTTTATGTCCAAGTTTTGGTTCGATTGTATTGATAAAATTGCTAACCTTTTAAAAAGAGATGAAATCCTCCTGATAGCCCCCCAAAAGTTGTTCTACAACAAATTAAAAATGTGCTCCGATCAAGATGTTATAAGCATATAGTTACTGGCAAGCTGTCACAAAACTGTTTTCATATTATTTTTGGGACAAAATTGTTTTCTGTATCTTTATATTTTCCAAACAATTTACAAAGCATTGGAGTGAACACAAGACAAATATTTTTCTAAAACAGCCTCATCCGAGTCATCACAGTTGAAACACTATTTCTAAATAACTCATTTAAGCCATAAACGTAATCGGGTTCGAATGAACTGGACTTCACAGACCATTTCACTTCAAACATTTCTTTACCGATATAATGCTCTAGTGTTTAGGAAAATTATGTTATTGTAGGGTATTCTTGGCTAGGATTCCTTCAAGTGAGAATATGTTCGGTCCAAGGCAAGGGAGTTTTTCCAAGCTAAAATGCATATCAGACTACGGGACTCCCTGATTCGTCTCCGGGCTCCTCGTCATGTTGTAGCAGTGGATTTGTGACATTACCGCCCGGGCTCCTGACATCACTCAGAGTACTGCTTCTTCGGCAATATTCATTCCGAAAGCAATCAGAGTCGAGTTTTAGCACATATGCCAGACGCTTCATCCTACCCTCGTCAGGATTTCTCTTTCCGTATGATATGTAGCGAGGGCGAAAATACACGTAGGAGTTGAAAAGTCCCAAAAGAGGAATCAACACCAGATGAGTGTATAAAACCCCCGAAGGAGCTTTCTCTCGAATCGCCACGTAGACACCGGCTATGTAAAGAGCAAAGTAAGCCAACAGGAATGCCCCCACATAACGCATGCCCTGCCAAAAAGCTTCCATTGTGTGCTGCCTCATTTTTTCTTGTCCCTCTGCAAGGTACTTATCAGTCTGAAGATCAAGGTGAGTTGTTTGTAAAAGAGGATTAACGCGTAGGACTGAAATTTTTCTCTGTCTACATCGAGAGAAAAGATCGATATCAATTGAACTTCTCATGGGAACAATTATTGGCTCACCTTGCGCTCTGTAGTCAGGACTTCACATACAAGCATGCACACCGCTGCAATTATAATTATAGTGCAGAAAATGGTGAACCCCCAAAAGAATTCCCGATATTCTCTTGCCCCTATCCCACGTATGCAGTCTACGTTGCGGTCATTTTCACAACCTAACGGATAGGTTGCAATGAAGCACGTAAAAGAAGAGGGCGAGTTGTACATCCCAAGAAAGAGTGGGGGGATCGCGATCCCAAGGGCAATGATCAACGGTGGTAGAGTGAAGGACAAAC
>JALLPA010003291.1:0-16109 GCA_036939895.1 Thalassiosira exigua | reverse complement strand
CGGGGGGGGGGGAGAGACACAAAAAACTTACCTCACTCGTCTATCGCTCGCTTGTCCCTCCCACCGTCTTCGACCGGTTGTGCGATGGCCGCTCGCAGGGGGGGGGAGCAAAAAACTTACCGTGCTCATCTGCCGCTCAATCGTCGACGTCGCCATCGTCAAGGCCGTCGTCCTCATTATGGCCATAGTGGCATCCAACAGGGCCATCATTAAAGTGACGAGCGAGCCTCGATTGCAGCAGTGTGTGCGCGCTTGGGCGCAGACTGGGCATTGTTGTCAGGTCATTCATTGCTCTTACTGTTTGAATGAATGACAAAAAACGACAAAAACAAAACGGTTCCGTTGTTTAGCGCTAGCAATTGATATACGGAGTTTTGCCATAGAAATGGTTTTTATTCATCGCTTCAATATTCGCTCCTTAGACACATAACGACAAAACAATCGTTTTTTTGTGTGACAAAAAAACGAATAGTTTCGGGTCATGTGAATGACTCTTTTCCATCGCTTTTGCTTGTATGATTTGTTTTCCTGGTTAGTACAAATAAAAAGACTAAAGATTTCGGTGATTCTGCGCCGGGACCTGGAGTGCAATTTGATCAAAAAGGATTTTGAGATCTCTACATACGAGAGGAATTGGTAGAAATTTTAATAACTGGAACTCAATCTGATTTTGTGACCAGTGAACAAAAAACGAACATCTTTCGCCGGAAGCGTTTGATAAGTACCGCACGGCCGGTGATAGCTTTCGGCCGACAAAAAGCGATTCCCGGACAGCGGCGACCAAACACCGGAAGATGGAATACCTTTACCGATGCCCAGAGGATAAGCTTCAAAGCCGGTAATTCAAAGAAACCAGATGTGCACCCCACTCTGCACCTTGTGAGGTGGTGGGGTGGCAAAAGGTACAATGCTAAAAAATATGTTCGTTTAAACACATCCACGGTATCTTTCTAACTACAAGGTAGCACCACCTTCCTACACTACTGACACCCCCATTCCGCTACAAAACTACCATTGTCCACAAATCAGTACGTTGCTGACTTCAAAGAAAAAGAGATGGGTGTATTTGCATTTAAATCAATAGAAAGGTGGGATGTTTGTGCGCTTGATCGGAGGTGAACATCAATACTCAAGACCTGAAAACTACCAAACCACCTTGTAGATGCAAAACACATTTTTGGACAATTACAATGTTATTGGTTACATAGATCCATTCCCAAACATAATCCAAACCAGTCTCTATACCTATTTAGATGACAATGATCTAGATCTAGGGTTAGAGTGGCTCTGGCAAAGGATGCACTACCAAGCACTTACCATAGTACCACCACAACCTCTGAGACTGAGACATGCTTTTCTGCTTCTGGCTCCCTAACTGACCTTCAAAGCCTTTGCCGAAGTCGCCGATTCCAAATCAATCTGAGGATGAATGTATCCTCTCAAGTGACAATTTCCAAGAGATAAGAATGATTTACAAACAAGATAATCACACCTGTAAATGTTGTGAAGCCTTTTGCGAAGATAAGGTAGTATCAAAGATTGTGTTCACGAACATATTATGAGGAGATACAAATCAAGTTTTGGAGTAGTAGTATGAAATATGAAGCATGTCTTTGAGAATGAGCTTGCTACTTCACCGATAGCCCTTCCCACTAAACCCCATGGCTCCCCATCCCCTGCTTCCAAACATTCAGCCAACAGCCAAGAAGTCATTACCCTCTCAAGGTCTGTTGCCGCACCTCATCAAGCCAACACACATTAAAAAAACTCTATCGTGAGTTGCGGCGCAATGATAACTTGAAGAATAGATGTGACGAAAATCCCATCAGTCACCAAGACTTTTACTCCCCATGTTACCGATCCCAACACATGTTCAGATGGTTATCATGTCCCCTACCTACAGATGGACTCCGGGGCACCATCAAGCATGGGATTTTGGCGATATTATTTTATGAAATGAGTTACAGCAATGGTGGTTACAACACAAGTTGTTATCGTAGATACCACCCATAGATAGGGCGCGTAAGTAGGTACGATAGGTATTAAAAAAGATGAACAGTTGCGATTGGCCCGCTGATAATATTGCATCACCTGCATCACCGTTCTTTCACAACATTATTGGGATCAACCCCGCAATCTTCCATTCACGCGGTTGACCGACGATTCACAGCGATCTTTGCCCGCTTTTATCAAGCTCTAATCTTCGCGACAACGGCCGCCGGCGAGTTTTGTTCAGGCGAGGACAACTTAATCTTCAAATAAATATAAACATTACCCCTCCACAAGGGGGGGGAGGGAGAGGTTTTTTTCTACCTGACCTTTTGGGGGACATTCGCCTACAAGAAAGGAACTAGTAAAAATATTTGCTCTCTAAAAAGCAAAACAATTACCCTTCGTCCTGTTATGTGGAGGCGCGACCGTAACCCGGATACCCAGTCGGGTACGAGAAAACCCGTCGCCCAAGCGATCGCGCCAAAATTTTAACCTTGATAATCCGCTAAGCTCTCTATCGCCACTTCGCCAAATAATCCTTACATGGCAGACCTTGTAACAAAAAAACGCTGCCCTGCCCTCTTAAAATCTTCCCCTCTATGTACTTCACATCCAGCTACCCATGAAAATCATGAGGGCGCGTCATTTTAACCACAAAACAATAATAGGACTCCCGCAGCCTTCGCCCACAATTGCCCACAATAAAAGCAATGACCACGTCAACCCCTCATCACCAACCATGATGGGAGCACCAGCCCGCCGCCGCCCCGCCCCGCGCCGCGCCCTGCTGGCAGGTTCCACTGACCCGTCATTGCCGTCGCCTCCGCTGCCGCCCATACCGCGGTATATCCGCCGCCTTCGTGTGCCCGCCGCGCCCCCACCGTCCCTCCCGCCGCGCCGCAGCCGCCGAGGCATCACTTGCGGCCTGACTCGGCCCCGCCGGCTCCTCCTCCGCCGCCGCCGCCGCCGCCCCGAGGCCGGCCTTCGCCGCGAGCCCCGAGGGCCGTCCTCCGGCAGCCATCCCCCGAGGCTGGCCTTCGTTGCCCCTACGCCGTTCGAGCCCCGAGGTGGAGGCCGGCCTTTGCCGCGAGCCCCGCGGTAGACCTTAGTCGCGAGCCCCGAGGCCAGCCTTCGCTTCGAGCCCCGAGGCCGGCCTTTGACCGCGAGCCTCGCGGTAGACCTTCGTCACGAGCCCCGAGGCCGTCCTCCTGCAGCGAGCCCCGAGGGCGGCCTTCGTCGCTAGCCCCGACGCCAGCCTTCGTCGTGAGCCCTGCGGTTGGCCTTCGCCGCGAGTCACGAGGCCGTCCTC
Source organism: Thalassiosira exigua (assembly GCA_036939895.1). Lineage (NCBI taxonomy): Eukaryota > Bacillariophyta > Thalassiosirophyceae > Thalassiosirales > Thalassiosiraceae > Thalassiosira > Thalassiosira exigua. The sequence goes on along the minus strand of JALLPA010003291.1, from coordinate 12,808 downwards.
CTGCAACGATCGATCCCCCGAGGCCGGCCTTCTTCGCGAATCCCCGACGACGCCGTGGCCTTCGTCGCAAGCCCCGAGGGCGGCAAGGACGACGAGTCGCAGCGGAGTCAAGCCCCGACGCCGGCCTTCGTCGCGAGCCCTCTAGCGTCCCTCACTTGCACCTGCCCCCGAGGAATCCCCACGGCCCAGGTAAGCTCTGCCCTCCCCTGCCGGCTCTGCCTCCTCTGCCCGCCGAGCCGAGGACGGCCTTCGCCGCGAGCCCCAAGGCCAGGCCGGCCTTCGTCGTGAGCCCCGAGGCAAGCTCTCGTCGCGAGCCCCGTTGCCTTGTCCTAGCCTCGAGATTGGCCTTCGTCTCGCTCGCGGCCATCCTTCGTCGCGAGCCCCGAGGCCGGCCTTTGCAGCGAGCCCCGAGGCCTGCCTTCGTCGCGATCCCCGACGCCTTGTCCTAGCCTCGCAATTGGCCTTCGTCTCGAGCCCCAAGGCCGGCCTTTGCAGCGAAGCCCGGGGGCCGGCCTTCATCGCGAGCCCTGATGCCGGCCACCTGCAGCTAGCCCCGAGGCTGGCCTTCGTCGCGAGCCCTGACGCCTTGTCCTAGCCTCGCGATTGTCGTTTGTCTCAAGCCCCGAGGCCGGCCTTCTGCAGCGAGCCCCGAGGCTGGCCTTTGCAGCGAGCCCCGAGGCCGGACTTCGTCGCGAGCCCCAAGACCGGCCTCCTGCAGCTAGCCCCGAGGCTGGCCTTCGTCGCGAGCCCCGACACTCCCTTGTCCTAGCCCCGCGGCTGGCCTTCGTTGCGAGCCCCGTAGTAGACCTTCGTCGCGAGCCCCGAGGCCGGCCTTTGCAGCGACCCCCGAGGCCGGCCTTTCCGAGCCCCTTCTTCGCCGTGGTTGGCCTTTGTCGCGAGCCCTGAGGCCGGCCTCCTGCAGCTAGCTTCAAGGCCGGCATTCGTCGCGAGCCCTGTGGTAGACCTTCGTCGCGAGCACCGACGCCAGCCTTCGTCGTGAGCCCCGCGGTTGGCCTTCGCCATGAGCCACGAGGCCGTCCTCCTGCAGCGATCGATCCCCCGAGGCCGGCCTTCTTCGCGAGCCCCGAAGCCGTGGCCTTCGTCGCGAGCCCCGAAGGCGGCAAGGACGACAAGTCGCAGCGGAGTCAAGCCCCGACGCCGGCCTGCGTCGCGAGCCCTCTAGCGTCCCTCACTTGAGCCCGCCCCCGAGGATTCCCCGCGGCCCAGGTAAGCTCTGCCCTCCCCTGCCGGCTCTGCCTCCTCTGCCCGCCGAGCCAAGGACGGCCTTCGCTGCGAGCCCCAAGGACAGGCCGGCATTCGTTGCGAGCCCCGAGGCAAGCCCTCGTCGCGAGCCCCGACGCCTTGTCCTAGCCTCGAGATTGGCCTTCGTCTCGCTCGCATCCGGCCTTCGTCGCGAGCCCCAGAGGCCGGCCTTTGCAGCGAGCCCCGAGGCCGGCCTTCGTTGTGATCCCCGACGCCTTGTCCTAGCCTCGCGATTGGCCTTCATCTCGAGCCCCGCGGCCGGCCTCCTGCAGCGAGCCCCAAAGCCGGCCTTTGCAGCGAGCCCCGAAACCGGCCTTTGTCGCGAGCCCTGATGCCGGCCACCTGCAGCTAGCCCCGAGGTTAGCCTTCGTCGCGAGCCCCGACGCCTTGTCCTAGCCTTGCGATTGGCGTTTGTCTCGAGCCCCGAGGCCGGCCTCCTGCAGCGAGCCCCGAGGCCGGACTTCGTCGCGAGCCCTGATGCCGGCCTCCTCCAGCTAGCCCCGAGGCTGGCCTTCGTCGCGAGCCCCGTGGTAGACCTTCGTCTCGAGCCCCGAGGCCAGCCTCCTGCAGCGAGCCCTAAGACCGTCCTCCTGCAGCAAGCCCCGAGGCCGGCCTTCGCCGTGGTTGGCCTTTGTCGCGAGCCCTGAGGCCGGCCTCCTGCAGCTAGCTTCAAGGCCGGCCTTTGTCGCGAGCCCCGTGGTACACCTTCGGCGCGAGCCCGGCAGTTGGCCTTCGCCGCGAGCCCCTTGGTAGACCTTTGTTGCGAGCTTCGAGGCCGGCCTCCTGCAGCGACCCCCGAGGCCGGCCTTCGTCGCGAGCCCCGACGCCTTGTCCTAGCCACGCAGTTGGTCTTCGTCGCGAGCCCCGAGGCCGGCCTCCTGCAGCAAGCCCCGAGGCCGGCCTTCGTCGCGAGCCCCAACGCCTTGTCCTATAGTCCCGCAGTTGGCCTTCGTCGCGGGCCCCGAGGCCGGCCTCCTGCAGCAAGCCCGGAGGCCGGCATTCGTCGCGAGCCCCGACGTCTTGTCCTAGCCCCGCGGCTGGCCTTCATCGCGGCATCGAGCACCGAGGCCAGCCTTCGCCGCGGTTGGCCTTCGTCGCGAGCCCCGTGGTAGACCTTCGTCGCGATCCCCGACGCCTTGTCCTAGCCCCGAGGCTGGCCTCCTGCAGCTATCCCCAAGGCCGGCCTTTGTCGCGAGCCCCAACGCCTTGTCCTAGCCCCACGATTGGCCTTCGTCGCGAGCCCCAAGACCGTCCTCCTGCAGCAAGCCCCGAGGCCGGCCTCCTGCAGGGAGCCCCGAGGGCGGGATCGTGCAGGGAGCCTCGAGGCCAGCATTCTGCAGGGAGCCCCGAGGCCGGCATCCTGCAGGGAGCTCCGGGGCCGTCATCCTGCAGGGAGCCCCGCGGCCGTCAGATCCCTGCAGCGAGGCAAGAGGCCGTCGGATCCCCGCGCCTCTTGCAGCGAGCCCCGACGCCGTCGCCTATGTCGCGAGCCCCGACGCCGTCCGAACCAACCTCTTCAACTTGTCTCTCTAATGCTATCAATGCCCCCCCCAGTTCCGAATCGCAGGCAACTTACCGGTCTTTGGGACGGGGGGCAGTTCACTCTGAAGGGGGACGTAGCGCAGCACCGGATTACCGGCTGTTAGCAGATTAAAGAGTCCTGCGCAGAGAAGAGCGGTCGCGAGAGAATGGACCGCGGTGCTGTCCCAGCGGTGGCGAAGAGAATGGACAATAGAGCTGCCCCAGAAGAGGTGGACCTGGAGGCGGTGGCCTTCTGTCCTTCACAGTGCGTATGTTGCCGCGAGGCAAGTTATGAAAGGGCCAGCCGAGCCAAGCGTCACAAGCCCTCACTCGCGTACGAGTCTCCTGGAGTCTTAATTTGCGGTAATAAAAAATGTGGGGAGATTCAACTCCTTGCTCACATCTTTGCCTTTTACGACAGCATGACCAAAAAACATTCCCCAGGCTGCCTTGGCAAACGACTCGTGGTATATCTGACAGTTGGGGCCATCCCTCGCGCGTCATCCGGGAACTTCCGTGTGACCCACTGCATCCGATGCGTCCGCCACCTGTACAGCACCATCGCCTCTGTGTGTGGCAAGAGGGGGTTTGAGTTCACCAGAACTGAGGGTTCGTCCGGAAGAGTCACAGACCAAACGGATCACGATCATCTTCATGCCCTTCACGAAGTTACCTCGGCCCTTCCACGTCGGTTGGGTGCGTGCAAGATAACGAGAGGGGCCCTGAAATATTACCACACTTACTTCAAAGTTAGTATGACTGAAAGGCAAGACTCGGAGGTAACGACGCGGACCTACTGCTTAGCCAAGTGTGGTGGCTCATTCGAGATGCAGCCGGGCATGTTGTCAAAGTTTAAATTCCTCGGAGAGTTTTCGTATCTGAAAATGTTGGCTGTGATGGTAACTGACACTTGGAATCGTGAGCAGCACCGGAAGGGGTTGCGTGGGGCGGCCGAGGGACCAGTAAGGCATGAGATGGCCAACATTGCTAGGGCGCGGAAAGTCTTCTTGAAGGAGGGGTCATACTTCTATTTCATTACAAACTACAACATTTACAATCGTCACTCCATGCTCGGTTACCTCCCTGGGATGCACGATGATATTTTCAACTGCGAGACAGAATCCATGGAAAACAAGGAACTGCTGTCACTCCTTGACCAAGCCGGGTACGGTCGGGGCGGATCAAGGCATGGCAAATGTTTTGTGTTTGGCATATTGGACTGGTCGTATCAGTCCCGCACGCGTCGTCAGTGGCTCACTGCAAACCTTGGAAGGTGCAATGTGAATCCTCACGCCAGGTGGGGGTCGAACGAGGTGGATGAGAGAATGCCCATGTCGATGCTTGTAGAGTTGAGAGGACATGTGACGGAACAGGTGGCCGCGCGGGAGAGGGCACTGTCAGTCAGGAGGGGTGTTAGCGGTAGAAGCGGAAACCAGGCTGCCATGTAAGTGCCTGGTTCATCCTCTTTTTTTCAACTGTGAAATCTGTCTCATGCATTTTTTCTTTCGCTGTTCAGTTAAAACAATGTTTCCATGTAAGTGTCTTGTTTGTCCTCTTAATTTTATTTGTGAAATTTGTCTCATGCATGTTGTCTCTCAGTTACACCCCCAACCCAACTTCGACTTAGTTACTATTCATCTTCATCACTGTCATTCCAGTTTCCAATCGAGGACCAGTTATCCTCTGTGGTCAATTCATCCGGGGCCTCATCCAATAGATCCTCATCATATTCCAAGTATGTCTCATCCGCTCCAGCCTCTATGATGAAAGCAGAGTCTTCGTCGGAAACCTTCCAAGCACCGTTGTCATTAGCCAATGATAAGGATTGTCGTGTGATTCTATTTGGCAATGGATTCTCTGGTCCCACCTCCAACACCCTCACGTCTGCCATTATTAACGTTTCCAGTCGCACCACACACTGCTGCTCTGTCAACGTCCACCAACCTCTTGAGCCAGGGCCTCTTAGCTTATCCAGCCACAGGCCCCGACAATACCAGTCACCCTTGCGGAGTGAAACCGGACCGCTTTCTGTTTGGATAGTATCGGTCTCGGTCGCGAGCTCCGGTTCGCCGTCCCACACAACAAGGTAGTAGTTATGGTAAACTTTGTCGTCCACTGCAACGGCACCAACATTACCCTTTTCTACCTCATCTGACCACGTTTTTCCTCGCTCCCGGAGTGTGTCGGCCTTGAGAGCATTGAGGGTGACCAAGTCGTTATCTTTTTTCTCCTCGAAACGGGCCTTGCCCCAATCATTCAGTCCTTTGTCGTCGCTGACCTTGAAGATGGGCCACAAGTAACAGGTCTTGCATGGGCCCTCGTAGCGCGTCGCGATTGCCTCCTCCGACTTGTCGCGACACCCTTCACAGCTGCAAGGGATGCGACGGTAAGCAAACCATTTATGGAGCAATCTTTCAAAACGGAAATTGTAATGATGCATCATTCCGTTCTTCTCCCCTGAAGGGAATCCCACCACTTTTGTTCGGACTCGTCTCCACTTGGCCTTCCCCTTCGGCCGGACAGCGTAGTGCTTTTTCGTGATACCATACTGCTTCTTTGTGGGTGCCTTTCTACGCTTTTTGGGTCCTACTTTTTCAACTCCACAAGCCCTCGCTGCACGGGATAGGATTTCATGGCAAATTTCGGCAAGGTCCTTCCTCACACCATCGTTCATTTGATAGTACAAGACTTTCTCCTTTACATTCTCGTCGTCGATGTCCTCCGGCTGGAACACCACATTGTTGCGAAATTGTTCGCTGAGATAGGACTTGTCCACACCGCTCAGTGCGTCGATGATCTTCTTCCCGTGTCCTGGAGCATCTATGGCACGGTCGTATATCAAATTCATCTCGGTGGCAATCTTGTGGCAGAAATGAAGTGAGTCAGCGCATCGGTATTGCACACAACATCCATCTGCCGTTTCCAAAATCAAAATTGGAAAGAAACCAATTATCTCATGATCTTTTTCTAGCAGGTCTCTGATGTTGTCCAGTAACATTTTTGTGTTGGCGTATACAACCGTGCCATCCTGCTCTTTTTCTGTTGATAGAACCGAGTAGAAGTGAGTCTCAAATTCATCCTTTCCTTTCGGCTTGAAATGCACAGCAATGCCTTCTATCCCAACAGTGACATCTTTTCCGTAGTACTCGCTCTGGGTGGAATTGTTCGGTTCCATCGACTCACGCTCGGAGAAGTCTCTCTCCCAGCCAAGTGTGTTCGGACGCACACGGACATGATGCTTTCTAGTCTGTTTCCGATGATTCCGTCCAAGCAGCCTAACATGATGCTTGTGAGAGAACATTTTTTTAATTCCCCGTGAGTAAATTCCCCCCTTCTTGATGAATTCATGGAATGATTTTGTGTGCACTGTTCTAAAGGTTTTTCTGCACACTTTGGCCTTCTTGGCAAGGCGTTGCTCCTCGGTCAAGTCTTCGCATGCTGTGCAACGCACCTTGGGCTTTGTGTTATAATTCATTAGGTTGGAACTCCCGTGAACATTGCATGAAAAGTGACGGGTGAAGGTAGAGTATCGGATTGTGTCGTTTTCGGCCTTTAACTCAAAATCTGGTGCTTGGTAGTCAGCCTCCTGGCATGCAGTGCAGCGATCGAGCAAGCAGGAATAATGTGGAAACCGGCTTGTTTTTCCATCCAGAGTCACTTCGTACTGGACCCCACAACCATAGCAGTCGGCAGCATCCCACCCATCTTCGTGCTTGTGCTCGTCACCTGGGACAAAGATTTCTTTCTTGTAATCGGTCAGTTCTTTTTGGAGTTTTGTCTTTTCTCTCCCATTCCGCATGACATTGATTTTATTCTGTGTTTCATTTACTATCTTTCTCCTCTTGGCTTTCAATGCCAGGTGCAGGTCGTTTGTGTCAACGCACGTTTGACATCCGCACATCTGCTTATGCCCGTCGTTCATTATTGTCAGCCAGTTGGGCCAAAAGTTCCTGAGAGTGGTCAGAGAAAACATGGGATCGCCGCTTGCATCGCGCCCATTCTCATACCCACCCTCGCTAACGGGCTTGACCATGAGCACGTGCATTGCTCTTGGGCACTTCGAGATGAGGACACGCTGGATCATAACTGGCTTCCCCTCCGCATCCAAGATGTAGTCGCCATCAAAATTGCGCTTGCGAATGGTATCATTTTTCAATGGTGAGTCTCTTGTGAAGTCATTGTTAACCAGCCAGCCTCGCACTCCCTCAACATGTTCATCTTTGAACTTTTTCCGCTTCTTTTCCTCCGCAACCATTTTGAATTGACGAATGTCCTCCTCGTCGAACCGCTTTCTCTTCATACCAGCTGATGTCAGGGTCCGCTTGCCAGTTGCTCTGGAAAAAGACGGCAAGATCACCTGTCGAACTTCTTCCTGGGTCGCTAGTGAAGGACCGCCTCCTCCTCCGGTCGTGGCCATCAAAGTCGTGGTTAGAGTATTCTTTAGCTCATGGGTTAACTTGCCTTTGTTCCGGCTTGAGTCAATTCGTTCGGCAATAGATTTTGTTCCTTCTGCAAGTTGAAGACCGACCCGGACTTGTGCAGAGTCTTGGTGTGGCATGAGCCGGTTAACATATGGCCTGACCTCTGAGTGCTGTAGGAAACTTTGCAGTGCCACTAGCTTTTGATCGGGATCACCAGCGGATCGATGCGTCTCAACGTAGCGGCGTGTGATTCTCATCTTCGCTTTTTTGGCAGCAAAACTTACACTTTTGGCTTTACCAGAGCTACGATGAGCCCCATCCTTGCGGGAAGGAAGGTTGAACTCGAAAGCGGACTCGTCTATGGGATGGTTCTTGTCCGGGGGGGTCTTGGCAAGTGCTGAATCTGGTTGCAATTTCCTGTAAAGACTCTTAACTGTTGTTAATGTCCTCTGCAGTTTATTGGGACTTTCGGCCACGGCCGTGTGAGTGATCAACTCTTGGGCCGCCTCGTGCTGTAATTCCTTTGGCTTTCCTTTAAGGTACTCGAGACATCGTGCCGTGCCCGGGCTGAACTTGTCTTCGCATCGTGAGCGCGCGCGAGGCGTGCTGGCAGTTGGGCCAAAAGAAAGCTCGGCATCAGTCGGCTGCATGTTGTTCTGAAGCCTTCGTGGGAAAAGAGGGGATTCGTCGGCAGCACCACCACCATTGAACTCCATTGCATTCAGTTCTCCCGGTGTAACAGCATCATTTCCATGTCCAGACATGGCACAGGCACCATGTCCAGATCGAACTGTCCCTTGCTCCCTAGCGCGTGCGTTCACGCCAACTTCATTGCCACCTTGATCTGCTACTTGTTCACGCGGCGACACATCTCGCGCTATCTGGACAACACCAGGTTCCTGGGCATGGTCGCCCTGACCATCTTCGAGTGGCGCGTCGTACAAGAACAATGCAATATCCCCCAAGATCATGGGTTTTGTAACTCTCTGAAAATGTTTGTGATGTGGCTTGGCCCACTTGCGCTTCTCGGGAATACTCATTTTCTTCTTCTTGGGTAAGAGGTGGGGTACCCGAGGGAGGAATATGCATGGGCCAGCAGCGTAATCCGCGACGATGGCCCGGTTGTGTTCGATTTTGAGCGCGGCAACATATTTCTCCTTCTGAGCTGCTATCCATTTTGGTTTTGCGTTGCGATGTTGGAATGCTGGCTCTGTTGGAGGTGAATATCCTGGAATCTCAGGAAAGGGATATTTGGCGTCAATGCCGGGAGGGTCGGCGACTTCGGGCGGGGTCCTGACCTCGCGGATTGAATACCTTAGTTGACCCCGTTGAATGCGCAAAGCCAATAAATATTTCTGCCTTTCTCTTTCTATCCAATCATTCATAGAGGTTTCATTTGCAAATATTGGCTGAGGTTGAGGAGTGAAGAAGCCGGGTATGTGTGGGAAAGGGTACGCGGCGTGCAGCATGGATCTGTCTTCATCATCGGCGGCGGGGGAGGGCGAGGGGTGAATGTTATTGTTCATCATGCTGTAGGAACTCGCGCGCGGCACCGGTAAACTGAGGGTGATGATGGCATATAGGAACGAGGCGAGGCGGGCGGCACGGCGGTGGCGGCGGCGGCGGCGGGGGGGGGGCATGTGTGGGGGCAGCTTACGCGAGGATGGGAGTAAGGGGGAGGTGTGAGGGCGGGTGGGGCACAACGGCGGGCAGGCGAGATAGGTCGGCGTGTAAAATTGGGTAGATGGTTGTTGTCTTGAACCCTCTTTGGATAGATGAGTGAGGTTGTTTTGCTGAAGGTTGGACATAAAAAGAGGAAGGACATGCCTCTCTCCCCTTTTTGTGTTTTTTTTTGTGGCGCGCGGTCGGTCATCAGAGTATTTATCATAGAGTGTAGGCTGTCGATGGCTGCCCTTCCCCCTAAATTGGCGCGCTCTACGGCGGCGAAAGTATGCCGGCGATGGCTTGGCCATGGTCTACATCAAACAAGGATCATGGCCATGTTTCAACTTTGGTGATCGGCGGAGCTCCGGCGCGGCCAATTTGGGGGAAAGGAGGTCAATAAAAATAGCTAACAAAATTACTATATATTTTGTGGTGGGCAGGCGGAGTGGCCTCGGTACGTAGAAATCGCGTCAGGTAGGAAAAAAACCTCTCTTGTTTAGATTCTGGCATTTTGAAGAATTGGATCTATGGTTTGAGAATACTTCAAGAGCCTCTCCGAAACTATCACGACACGTCCTGCATCCGCGTGTTTTTTTTTAAGAATCCGAACGAGCACTTGACCCGACGGAGGCTTTTCACTTTCAGGCGTTGGAAGCTGACAACTTGGAGCCACTGGAGAAAGAAAGCCGCGGCTTGTTTTGTAGGTGGGATGCTGTCATACGCCCACGTGCCTTGTCTACAGCTGTAGCCTTGAGCGTGATTGATGGAAGATGATCTTTCATATTATTGATGCGGTTGGCGGTTTTAATAAGAGAGCAGCATGTCAGCTTTGTTGCTTGAACACTTTGTGATGCAATCTTCTCCAATGGCAAGAACAACTGTCTAAGCTTGTTGATGCGCTTGGCCTGTGAGATATTTCCGAGATTGCCCAGCTGATTCATGATCTCGTCATTTGCACGCAGTGTAATATGAGTAGGGTTGGGTACTTCACTGCTTATGCCAAATCCGGGATGTGGTTTGGTAGTAGAACGATTGCTGGAGCGATAAGACGAGTAAGGATCATAATCTTAAAGACCGTATTTGTCAAGAGCAAATTGCCACAGTGGATGCTGGCCTCCCACAATCGAAAGCGGGGATGGATGCTGCAGATGTCATCAATGTCTTTTCCAAGCCGTTTCAAACACATATTATCGCACATGGACAAGTCATGTTGGTCGACTTGTAAAGAGAGCATGTCCCAGTGGTAGTTTGGTACTCTTTGCCACGCCAAATGACCTTTGCATATACACCAACAATGCAGGCTTTCGAAGACAATGAGTTCTATGTGACTTGGAACTTGTTAGAGTTTTTGGTTCTAGTGAAATGCGAGAACTTCAATGCCATGAACTTCGACTTTGAAAATTCCTCGGAATTACGTCCCCCATCCTTTTTGCCAGCTTGGCGACAATTGTGGAGATCTTTGAGGGAGTCAATGTTCATCGTCCAACACACGGAACTAAGGCGATCCATGGTTTCCGGTAGGGTGCATCCGCGAAGAAAATCACTCAACTTGCCCCTTGCTTTGATTGTGGACATGCCCCCTCTGAGCGTTGGTCAGATGCATGGCTGGCGATGTAGAAGTTGCTTGTGTATGCATAGCAAACCTTTTCTTTGTTGGTGGAAATTTTGTTAATGTATTCGGATGCTTTCTCAGTTAGGTAGTTGACACGGGCCACGGACAAAAGAGTATCAAGTTTGTTAGGGTAGTCGCAATCGAGGTTGGCAATCATATCTGGCTGGTATTGGGAAGGATTGGACAACCCTCCCATCTGATCGGTGAAGTGCTTGTGGTCGTACATATGATGGAAGCCAAAGTGTTCGGCAACTCCGGAAAAGGCTGATCCCTCGTCGATGATGAGAGCGCACTTGAAACTGGAAATCGTTGATGGACTAGAATCAGGGACTGGATCTCCAACATGATTGCCAGTAACTTCACCTTCACTCCCCACGTTGTTCTTAACCGGAGGGGTCGAGACTTGCTTAGATTCGAGACTGACTTCATTATCGATGAATGGATCAAAATGGTCAGGAAGTTCACCAACGAGTATCTTGTTTCGAGTCAATGTGCGACTGATCCGGAACTCCTGTTCGAAAAAGAGCTCAGCTCCCTGAATGATGTCACGGTCGTTCTCGGTGAACGTGGTGGTGAAGCCGACGAAGTTTGTCCTCAAAAGACAATCCACAACGGCCCAAACAACAAATATATAGTCGTTCTGAGAGAGTTTGTGCGTGCCATCAGCCATCTTCACGCCATTGCAGCCATATATGTCGGCACATTGCCCCATCACCCTGGATCGATAATGCATGACATCGATTCCAAAATCATCTGGGGAGGGGTGGATGGCAAAAGTACCACCGTCATTGCGGACAATTTCTGCCTTGTGATAAAGTTCAGTGGAGTTACCGCAATCGCGGTCGTAACGATCATCAAGGTGCTTCGATCGTTGTCGATGCACAAGTTTCTTCGAGAATGTCCTACCAGGAAACTTGCGCTCCATATTCAGTATCACGGTGGGGACGTTAGTGTGGCACAGATATGCGTCTTTGATGTATTTGAATTCTGCTTTGCAGAGATTGAGATCAAACACAACTTCCACTTTCCCTTCCATATGAATCTTGTGATCAACAAGGTCGTGGTTGTGTGACAAGACACATTTTTCGGATTTGAAGAAATATTGAGAATCCGTTCTGTCCCACAGGTATGTCAACCTGAATGAGCCTGGTACATTGGAGCATACGAAAGATCCATGTCGGGGAATACGTTGAAATGGCCCGTCAAACGGTTAGGTAGATGGCTTGAAATATTCCTTGGGGTCGCCGCACGCAATGAAATATATTTTGGCTGCATGTTGAAAGACCGATTGTTTGAGCTTGGAGTGACTATGATATCGCTGGAGTAAATTGTAGTAAGGTGTGCATGCTTGAATTGGGATGAATGACTGAGTTACTTCCATTGCTAGCGGGGGAAGATTTGGAACAGTTGGTTCTGATAAGGCTGGTGACCACGCGGAGTTTGAAGGTGCCCCAGGAGGGCACGCGGGAGATGAGTTGACAGGATTGCACACGCGAGATGAGTTGACAGCGTGGCGCGCAGGAGATGAGTCGGGAGATGCCCGGGAGCACGCGTGGGAGATGAGTCGGGGGAGGCCTGGGAGCGTGCGTGGGAGGTGAGTTGGAAGAGGAGAGGCCTGAAAAGCCCGCGGGGGGTGACTTGGGAGGGTCCACAGGAGTGCCCGCAATGGGTAAGAAGCCCGCAAGGGGTGACTTCGGGGAGCCCCCAAGGGTGTCCGCCGGGGGTGAGGGACCCATAATGGGTGACTTGGGAAACCCCGTCAGGGAGGGGTCGGGGGAGGCCGCGGGAGATAAATTTGAGTTTGGGGGATCGACCCAAGGCTCTGTCAATGACTTGGGGGACGTCACGGGAGAAGGGTTAGGGAATGCTGCTGGGGAGGACCTGGGGGGTGCCGTCAGGGGGAGGGCAGGGAAGCTGGAGGATCCATGATGCTATGAAGGTGCAATGAGGATCAAGTTGGCAGTTGGCACCAAGGCAAATCAGGTAACATTTCTCATGATAAATTAGAAGAGTATAATTAGTTGGGGGGACATTAAAATCCCCTCATAACTTGTGGGAGAGTTAATTACCCCGAGCGCGATGGGTGAACTTTGGGACACATTTCAATATTAAATCAAAACGGGAACTTTTCCCTGCGGAGATTTTAGGGAAAAAAACACTAATAAAGTGGTGTGTGTGGCGTGGACTGGGATCTGAGCCGATTAGCCCTGTCCAGAAAAACTTTTTAGATTTCGGGCCTCTGAAATGGCCCAAAATATCAAGCAAAATATGAACTAAAATACTACCATAATTTTGATAGTAAAAGCGTGTGGTCAGCAGAACCTTA
>JALLPA010003288.1:0-14647 GCA_036939895.1 Thalassiosira exigua | reverse complement strand
CTGGGCATCCAATGAAACATGGCCATCCAATGAAACATATTTTACAACTTTCATTTGATGGCTCGCTTCATTGGATAGTGGGCATACGTTGGTTCCCCCCTTACAGTAATACAACATTATTGTCTCGCTCAACAACCTCAACTCACTTGAGGCGACTGCACTGCGCAGCACTCGGTTGCGTCCAATACTACAGGTTCCTACGTAGACAGAAGTGTTTTTGGGCGCAAACTCGCGCTCTTGCTACTGAACAATTGCCCGCACACCGGTCTTTGCAGAGCGAGCGAGACCTCTTCACGGTCATTTCTAATAACTCTGCCCGCAAGCGGGTCTTCGTGCGTAGTGACCTCCTCGCGGTCATTTCTACGAATAGATGGTCCGAATGACCGATCGATTTGCGCGATCTTGGCCGTGGTAAGTGCAGTCTTTTTATGCTTCGAATCCAACACAGGTACGATCAGGTACGGGATTCGCGGGATTACCGACTGGTGCAGTCTTGAGCTAGAATTTGTCAGGTACATGCCAGGTACGATACGTGATTGTTCGCACATGAGATATCCGATGAACCATTGGGATGTTGGTATAGAACACTATCTACGCCCACTCAAATTTGGGTATGAAACTTCTGGAAGTTGATTTCTGGAAGTTGATCTTTCATTTGATGAATTGTTTCATTTGATGGTGGAAAATGTTCCATTGGATGCGTTTCATTAGGTGAATTCCCGACCTTATCGAGGCGAAGAACCTGCCGGGCCTGGCGCGGCTGATCTCGGACGACGATGCCGCGGACGAGTAGTACCAGCACCATCATGTCGGCGTGCTCCTGTAGGTGGCCGAGGACGGCGAGGCGGACGGACGCAAGGTGAGCCCGTTCGATTCCGTGGCGTCGACGCCCGAATTTTCGTTTCTGATCCTCTGAAAAATGATTCGACCGCTCCCCCCCCCTGCCCCTGCTCGCTCTGCGAGCACAACCGCGACGGAGGCTCCCACCGCTCCCCCTGGTCCAATGCCTACCATCCCTTGCTGGACAGCAGACTCCGCCCCCCCGGGCGACTGCGCTCCCTCGAACTCCGCGTCAACGAGGTCTTCGACAAGTACCGCGAGCAGTACTACGGGAAGGCGTCGTTGGTGAGCTCGGTCTACCTGTGGGAGACGGACGACGAGGGTGGCGGCTGGGATCGGGGAGTAGCCCCCGGGGTTTGCGGGGTGCTTCTTGATCCGGAACCAAATCGACGAGGAGAACTACTGGGACGCGATCAACGTCGTGGACGTCGGCGCGGCGTTGAAGGGGAGTTGTCGATATCAGCTCACCACGACCATCCTGTTGTCGATCACGCCCTTCTCCTCGGAGCTGAAGAAAACGACCATCTCGGGATCCCTCGTGCGACGGAACGAGCGGGAGCGCTCGGTCGAAGACGACAGCAACCACATCGTCAACGTCGGGAAGTTCGTCGAAGATGTCAAGGGGGAGATGCAGTCCGAGATGGAGGGGCTGTACGTGCACCGGACAAAGACCGTCGTCGAGCTGATCAGGAAGGAGGGGCCGAGGGAGACGGAGGGGCGGGCGCACACGAGGGTGCCGAACGAGGCGGTGTTGGCGATGGCCGTGAGGAAGGAGGCGTCTTTGAAAGTCGGGGCCGACGCGTGATGACGTCGTGCATGTGCTAAGCTTGCTGGAACCGGTCAAAGCAGCGTCGTCCATGGGACATCGCTCGAACCTCGAACCCCCTGGCGTAAGTTAGAGGCGCAGTATTGCCCTCGCCATTGCTATTCAGGTTTGACGACAACACAGGTGCTTTTGCTGTTGGCTGTTGGCCATTATTTGCCAACAGCGTCCTCTGAGTCCGAACGGTCTATCGACGCGTACCATTTGGTACTTGATATCAATAATTGGACACGCATCTCTATCCCCAGAATCTAGTAACGAGACTGTGCCGATGGATCATGGCGAGTCAGGTAACGATTAAATGCAAGGTTGCTTGTCTGAAGCTATCCCATTCAGATGAGGCAGGCGAATCAAACAGGAATTGGCCGTCGGTCAAAATCAGGACGGCGGTGCATGCATGGAATTGTCAAGCAAAATTTCACCTTCAAAACCTGCCACATCTCGAAGTAAAAAGCACCTACCTTTGTGGATATTTTTCAGCTGTCTCTCGGGTTCCAGCTGAGTTGTAAAATTTTGTGCTTGTCTGACGAGAGATCTACGAAGTTTAACGAGTACTGCGAAGTGTAATAACACAGATGATTGTGAGAACATTGAGCATTCTCAGCTGAATCAAACATTTTGGAGTAGAACAGAGAATCCCAATAAGTTTGGATTGGTGGGCATCGTTTTCTCTTTCACCGTGATGATTGGATTATCTCATGACCTTGTCTCAAGGCTTATGTCAAAGCAGACAGATCGAGTTGGTGAGGGGAGGGGGAGATCTTGCTTTTTCATTCTTCACGTTTTGCTGTACTCAACATAGCATCCACATCCCTAAAAATACCATGAGTTTTAGGGAATATCCTCCATAAGTTGGCTCTGATTTTAGTTCTCTGTCAGATGAGGGACCAATTGTAGAGTGTGATATTATTCGTTCGCTTCTTATATTGGTAGACACCGATCGATAACATTTTGTGTGTGACAAAATTGATGTGGTGGAAGGTCTGCAGTAGAAATGTGTGCAATGGCAATTGACCTGTGCCTCTTCTGAAGGTGCACCAGAAAATAACAAATAGCACATTACATGTGCATATACCCAACTAACAAGTTAGTTGGGAGGACTCTCGCGATCAGAGGGCGGAAGTGGAGGAGGGCGACGGCGGATCGACCTCGAGCATGATCTGTTTTTATATTGAGTTTGATTAGGAGTAGTAATCAAGTAATAAAAAGACAGTAATAAGCCTATGTTTGACTACTGAATCTTCTGGTGGTAATTGTTTAATTTGATATGATACCACAGACGCTGGTTAAATTATGCATACAGGTTGATGTGTAACTCATAGTATAACATCAACAACAGACTTTGGCAATAATAAGAGTCAGGTTTCTTAATTTATTCTCCATTTTTAACTAATGAGGATGTTGATGAATGAGATAATTGTTATCAGTTTCCTTGTAGAAAGTGTGTACTATATTATTTTCTTTGTCCTACAATCAAGACATCATATTAATTCCTACTCCAATAAACATGTTTGCTGTCAGAATAATCGCATAAAAAGTACCCCCATTTAATGGTGTATCATATCTCTATATGAGTGTCTATCATGGTATTTTAAAAAGGATAACTGGGTAATTTTATGGCCTAATCTTTCAATAGTTTTGATGCACTCCCTTGTCCAATCAAGGACAGGTGGAAGATGGATAAGTAGAGACGATCCCATAGCAGCACTACGGCCTCTAATTTGTGTGGTAGATTGGCGGCCAACAAAGTGGCATGTCAGATAACCAGGATAAGAGGAGATGAAGAAGAAGGGTTGACATAGACAAAAATGCAGAGGCAGACTCTAGTATCATCGTGACTTGCATGCCCCCATGTATCGGGCTGAGGTCCGGCCCGAAAAGATAACCAGTTCCAGTAAAGCTACAGATTTTTTTCACTTGCTAAAGAGCAGTCCAATGAGTTGCGTTAGCTGACTACGACGGTCAGCACTTTGCAATACATCTGCATTCATAGTCTGCTTCAAATGTGACATTCAGGCCAATTTACTGTGTTCGACTCTTGGTACTTCTGGTCAATCGTTCCACGTAATCTCACAAAAAGGGGCCTTTCTGATGTCTCTCCAATGTCAATTTGTTGCGTAGCCCATGGAAATAATACACCGCTTACTCGATACATGCTCTTTGGTCCAAGAGTTGGGTCCTGACTCAATCCACGACTCGCAATCCCATCTCGCCCCCCCCCCTCAGTACAGGGACCTTGGATCCCTGGAACCACTTTCGGAAGAATCCCCCCTTCCGCTTCCGAAACGACTTCTTCTCCGGCTCCGGTTCCGGCTCTGGTTCGGGCCTCTTGAACCCCCTCGTGATGGCCGTATGCGTCTCCTCCACCGTCGCATCCGGTCCCAATGGACCCCGCGTCATCTCTCTCCGCTTCTTGTAGAAGTTCAGGGCCCGATACTCCCCTGCGCCGTTCCGCGCGACCTCCGCGACGGCGGTCCCCCCCGAAGACGCCGCCGTCAACACCGGCTCATCGTCGTCCCTCCCCACCTCGCGGAGGTCGCACGTCAGGACTGTGATACTCACCTCTTCCCCCATGTCGGGATCGATGAGCGATCCCAAGATGATGTTTGCGTCCTCGTGCACGTTCTCGTATGTGACCTCCTGGCCGCGTTGATCTTGCTGAGCCCCAGGTCAGACCCGCCCTCGACGTTGAACACCACGCGCTTTGCCTCGCTGATGGAGAAGTCCAGGAGGGGGCTGGAGATTGCAGCGACGGCGGCGTCGGTGGCACGGGACTTGCCGACGCCGGTCCCGACGCCCATGAGGGCTGTTCGGGCGTCGCGCATGACCGCGCGGACGTCGGCGAAGTCAACGTTGACGAGGCCAGTCTTGATGATGATATCGGAGATGCCCACGACGCCCTGGCAGAGGATGTCGTCCGCAACTAGGAAGGCGTTGGTCACCGGTGTGTTCTCGGGGATGATGCACAGGACCTTGTCATTACTCACGACGATGAAGGTGTCAATGTGCTTCCTTAGTTCGTTGATTCCGTCCTCGGTTCGCTGGAAGTCGAAGAAAGTGTGAAGAGTGAGGATCGCCTGAAGACAAAAAGTTGTAACCATCCTCGAGGATAGCTGAACTATCCTCGAGGATAGTTGTAACTATGCTCGAGGATAGCTGAACTATCCTCGAGGATAGTTACAACTGTCCTCGAGGATAGTTGGGCGATTGTTGATGCGGTAGGCGGCACTATGGCGATACAAGCGATCAACATTGCTACATTCAGCGATATCGCAAAAAAAGATGATCTCCAAAATTCACTACAACTCTCGCATGAGTTTCGCCAAAATATTTTTATCGCTAATATCCCCCAAACCCCGGTTCTTGCTGTCCTCTTCTTGAGCCAAAATCAGATGAAGGGGTACCCTTATCTCTTGAGATACAATTATTTCTTGTTGTCTTGTCGTGTCTTGTCTTGTTGTTGGTCACTTTTAACTCCCTCCCAGGTGCTCCGTAGGTTGCTCCGCTTGCCCTCCGGTCCCACGTTTTAATGTGACCCCAACATAATTAACTCGCTCGAGCTTTAAAAAGGAATGTTACTCGCACAGCTGATGTTGAAGTTACGACTAATTACTTAGGTACACCAAGACTTAATTTTCACTTTATTTTATTCTACGGTACTAAAACTATCCTATGACTCGTCCCCACGATACCAAAAAGAAGACACCAATGACCGTCAATGACCGTCCGTCTTCTCCTCCTCTTCATCACATGTGGTCACGAAGACATCCACGAATCCGAATGACCCATCACGCCACCCTAAGTAGCGAGCGAGCGTTGACCGCCGATCCGCGATCCGTGCCACCCGACGGACCACGAACGACGAACGACGGATTGGACCTGCCCCGAGCTCTTGGTGCCCCGAGTAGGAGAAGAACGTCCCCGTGACCCGCCCCGCGATTCGACCAAGCTCCAACCGCTGCGCAGAGGTCCAACGTCGTCGCTTGCCCCTGTGGTCTCGTGCCCACGAAGCAGCGTCGTGCGAGGTTACGACGTTCCTGAGGAAAGAGGAAGGAGGAGTGCGATCTCGAGAAGGAGCACGGCGACGTCGCACACTGTGACGCGTTCTCGAGGAAGGTGACCTTGATGAGGAGCGAGGCGAAGTGCTGTTCTTGAGGAAGGCGACCCCGAGGAGGAACGCGGCGACGTCGCGCTCGAGGAAGAGCGAGGCGCGCTAGGTGAGGACGCTCGCGAAGAAGGCGACCTCGAGGAGGATCATGGCGGAGGAACTGAGCAAGAGGCCTCGTTGCGCCGTTTCCGGTCGATCATGCTCGAGCTTTTCTTTCCGGCCGAACCTACCCTCCACCACAGCCCGATGAACTGAAATCGTTGTTGTCTGAATAAGGAAGAAAGTTTCAGCAGACGCTGGCCGGGACACAGAAGGAGCGAGCGTCGTCAATGAGTGGTTGGTTTTGGTGGTTTTGGTTTCAGGATGATGAACAAGAAATTTATGAGAGCTTCTGGGGCAGGAGGGTCCGGCTCGAGTGCGACTTGACCCCCATCAAGTGCGACTTGCTCCGTCATGTTTTTTGGGGGACGGTTATGGACAGACGCAGCACGCCAAGGGTCGCCGCTCGACGCGTTGGTCCGACGACAGCGGGAGCGAGTCCGACTCCTTCGACGACCGCAACGCCGCGCGCCTCGACCGAGTCAACCTCGGTCAGCGCAGGGGATCGGACGACCGCGAGCGCTTCGACGTTCGCGACGACGAATTGATTTTCGGGGATGGGTAATTATCACGGCGAGGTGACGGTTCGAAGGAGGACTGTGCGGCCGTCGCCGCGACGAGGACGACCGCAGCTATGACAAACGCTTGGACGAGGAGCGAGGGCCCCTCTGCCACGAAGCCGCGCCTCGGAGCCCGCCCTTTGGGCGACATCGCCTCGGCCGGGTGATCTCGTGCAGCGACGACGACTTGAGCTACGACAATCTGAGCTTCGACGAGGAGCTCGAGGACTGCCGTGGCCTCGTCGCGCGCGCGATTAGAAATCGCGATTCGCTTTCGTCTGACAACAACCGGAGCCTGCGCGATTCACGCTCGGGCGACTCGAGGGCGGCAGACGCAAAACGCTGCGACGACGATGGCGGCCACTGGACCCGTCGGGCGGGGTGGCACCCGGAGGATATCGATTACGACGGGGTTCAACAACCGCAATGCCTGTCTTCGACAAGGAGATTGATGCGACAACAATAGCTACCACGCCAACGACGAGCACGCGGAGCAGCAGCGAAACGCGCCGGTTGGTGAGATTTCGTTCGCACGCGAACGAGACAACCAGGCCGAGGACATGGAAGACAATGGCTCTGATGAGGGCACATACGACTCCAAATTGGATGGCGACGACGGCCAAGCTGACACGACGCCCGCGCTGGAGACGATCGCTCGTCGCTCCACGAGGTCATCCATAGAATCGAAGATATTATGGAAGGACTGCTCGAGCAGCTCCACTGGAAAGAGGAGCCGGTCCTGCGAGGCTACGCGAGCCCCTGATTGTCCCGCAGGTCGTACTGAGACGAAGACAACGCCACTGATCATCTGCGCTTCATCTCGTCAGGTTTCCTAAGCTTATTACTGTCGCTTACTTAGTCTTTATTGATGGTTACACTCTTCATAATTTCTATTAAATATTTCGTTTTTGCCACGACAAGTATTCGTCAATAACCAGGTGAACGTAGTTAGCACCGAAGGTTGGAACTTTGATCCAGTGCTGCAACCTGCAACCGGGGAGAATCTTGAGATACATTTTTACATTTACACAAGGCAATACGAGCGGCCCATATATTTAAATCAAAGAGATAGGCACCTGCAGAAAGAAGTTTTGAAGATATCTAGAGAGATTATTTTCATTTGAGACCCAGAATGAGTTGGGCCACGATCTGAGCCACGAGCTAGGCTTCGTGCTACATCAGCGAGTGGACAACGAACCAGCTGACTGAACTGGCTCCTGAATCAACTGACAAACTGAATGGCGATCTGGATGGTGCGCTGGCTATGGTACCCTGGCTGGCGATCTGGCTGGTATTCTGGTTGTTGCGCATGCGTAGAAAACTGGTGAAATTCCTGGTACCCTTGAGCGTCAGCTATAGGTCACAAACATCTATTATGGCATTTGCTTCGGCAGTTGTGCAATCGAGCCTGACTTCAACTGGACTGGGTCACAAGCTGAGCAACAGGCTTCAATTGCAGCTGTATTCACTTTGCCATTGCCATTGACTGCTCGAGCTTCACTATGACCTACACTACAAAATACGGCATCAGCTGAACCTCGAGCTATAGCATCATCGCGTGTGTCGACTTGGCCAAAAGTTCTTATGTCGGCTGGGTCGTAACGTGGAGCATTCGCGGAGATCTGAGCTGGAATGAAAGCTGGACCACAAGCTTGAGGTATGGCATCCGCTGGGCTACAAGTTGCATCATCAACTGGGCCTCGCGAGCTGCATCATCATTTGGGTCATAGGATGTGACACTAGCTGGGCCACGAGCTATACCACTAGCTGGGCCATGAGCTGCGCCCTCAGCCAAGATATAGTAGGTATTGTTATTGGCTTGGCCATATGTTGTACCCTTTGGCAAGCTATAAGTTGCCAAACCCTCGGTTGGGCTGTTCTCCTTACAATCCACTGTGCCAGCTGCACCGTCAACTTGGCCATGAGCTGGTTTGCGAGAGCTGACATGAGTTGGGCCACATGCTGAGCCACAAGCTGAGCTTCGTGATGCATCAGCAGATGGACAATGAGCTGCAACACGAGCTAGACCACGCACTACTTGAACATATGGCCGTTGTGTTGATTGGGGAGCTGTCTCCTTCATTGACTGGCGAGCCAAATGGCGATCTGAATGGTGCGCTGGCTAGTCCGCAGCACGCCGTATAGCTGCAGTTTCCATTGAGTCACCAGCATCGCTGTCGATATCAAGATCAGCGGGGGCGGTGTCGGCAGTGGTGCCAGCAGCGGTGCCAGGAGTTATTAGCTGTGCTAAACCAGCACCAGTACTTGCATCATTGATCGCACCAGCAATGGCCTTTGACTCCTCATCCAGACATCCCATCTCTTGCGACTTTTGCCACCAGTCATGATTATTCTTCGCGATATTTCAGGACAAGGTATTTATAGATGTCAGTACTTGGTCTAGGGCAGTTTTATTGTTATGCAAGAAGAGGTCTTGGATGGAGGATGGGATAAAGTCATCGTCAGTATCGATGGGTGTTGACCCCATTTTGACTGCTGTTGAGACGTTGTTTGTTGCAATGGCTGCAACGTCAGTTTTTGATCCAGAAATGATGCTAACAATTGTCCCAGTGTCCTTGCAAAAAACGCTACAAGTAGCCATGTCGGCACATTTTTAATAGTGACAAGGGTAAAAAACTTGCAATCTTGATCATAAATACCTCCGTTGGCAACCAGCCTTCGTGCAAAGCTGGTGCTTATCTGAATGTTTTGTTTATAAAGCAATTATTTCATCTTCACTACAAAATGAATAGCTAAGAACAATTTAACAATGTGTGCCTCCACGTCGTTCAGTAGAAACAATGGGTGGTAGTACCTTGCCATGGACTGGGATGTGCACCTCCTCTCCTGCTCCCATCCTACTAACATCCTGCACCGCCCAGCAGTCTATGCAATCATGTAGTGTTAAAAAATATATGCCGATCATTTTTGTATTTTTTTTGCTAAAATATTAAATTGGACAAAACTAGGCGTTCAATCACCGGGATATCATATATCTTTCTCCTCGACCATGGTCGAGTAGGCACCCCTTCCTTGGCTAAAATTGGCGGTCTCCTCATTCAGTGACAACTTTTTACCTACATCAGAAACTTACCTAGGACTGATCAATGGTCATAAGTTAGCAACCTTGGAAGACTACGCTAATCTCTCCGTAATGTGCAATTAAGGTTAGCCACAAATGAACCAATTTACATGTAAACTCACAGGTTACAACTAACCTGTGATGACTTCTGATCAAATATTGTATGTTTGCTAGTAAACAAAAGTCTACTAGAAGTTCAACTCCTGTCTGATCATACGGAACATTTAATCAATGTCAAGTGCTGGTGTAGCTTATTTCAAGTCCAACATTCTCTCACCCATCTTTGACCAAGATTCAGCTCAGCTCAGGTACAAGGCTAGTCAATTCTATCCTACATGGCGACCTCACAGTCAACACTCTCGAATAGTTCGAATAGGTTCGAATAGTGATGTCGATTCCGCGCCCAATTTTGACTTTGGCTATGAGTACTTGCACTCTCCTAGGTCTTGTACAAGTCTGAATTTATCCTGACAAGGTTATCTTTCTCAGATCAAGGGATTGCAGCCTCAATTACTGGAAGATCAAACATTGTTTTGATCTGTGATGACCACAGGTGATTCACTTTTCACACTCATTACTTTTAAGTTCTCCTTTTTTACGGGTACAAAAGGACACATATGCAAGCCTACAACAAGTATTTGAAGCAAATGAATATATTGGCCTTATACACTTGCTATGACTAAGAGGTTGTGTAAGGCTATCAGGGTCCACTCTCCGACAGAGTCACGTGACTCGTCACAGGGCTGAGGGACGAGTGCACTGACTCTTAGGTACCTACTCCTTTCTCTAACAAAATTTACTAGCAAAGGACGAATCACCCCCGAACATCCGAACCCGGCCGTCTGTCCGTCAAACGCCTAACAAGACCACTAACAAAATCGGACCATGGCGGCCGCCGTCCTTCCTAGGGCCCCCTTCGTCCCCAGGAAGCGCGATAGTCTAAACCAAGGTCCGCAATACCTTCCTTAATGGCGTCCCCATCGGTCTGGGCGCGGTGCGGCGCTGTGGCAGGCTGTGGCTTGGTGCGTGCGCGTCTCTTCGTCACGTCGCTCGCGAGTGTGTGACGAGAGCGAGGAGCAAAGTCTCGCTCCTCGTCTCGCTCCCCCTCTTCTCCATCATGGACACCGCGGCGGACGTCGTCCCCGTCGCCGCGGCTGGCGATGCGGATTCTCCCCCCGTGGTGCATCTACGATTGCACCTCCCGTCTGCGTCACGCTCCGCTGGACGTGCCTTGTCATCCGCCGGTGCCGGCGGGGGGGAAGGACGTCATGTTCAGTTCGAGGACACGTCTTCTTCGCCCCCGTTGTCACCCACAGCCGCGATGGCAACAGAGGGACGGGGACGGCAACGGGGACGGCAACGGGGAACGGCAAGCCGGGGCAGGGAACGGGGGAGACGCCAAGAGCAAGGACGACTCCCTCGAGCCGCGTCCGGCCGTTGCTTCGGCCTCCGCTCCCGCCTCCTCCGCGCCGAGGGCATGCAAGCACGCACCCCTCTCCCACCAGGAGTCATGGACGACGAAGACCGCACATCCAAACATTGCGGGCGTCATCGCGGTAGAAAGGGCGTCGCCGTCGTCGTCGTCTCTTGTCCTGCCCGTGTACCCATTGTCGTTGATGGTGGGCATGCTCACCAGCGAGATGCCGTCCTTCGCGCCCTCCCCGACGTCCTCCAGCGTTGACGTCGAAGTCAACGGCGAGGAGGAACCGATCCGACAGTCCGAGCTGCCGTGTCGGTGCCTCGAGCTCGCGCTGCCCCTGCCCAAGGATGCCGCATGAGGCAGTTGCGACGACAAGAACGGCTCGCGATTCTCGGAGGAGCGGCCAGAATTCGGCACGAAGCGGCTGCTTGATGGTACGCGGGTCCTCGTGGACTACAAGAAACTGTTGAGGAACCAGGGCACGAAGCGCATCCTCCTCCAGAGGTCGGTGGAGGCGTACGAGCGGCGGACGGCGGTGGCAGGGTCGGGAGCGGCGCGTGACCTGGCGATCAACGCAAAGGTGGAGGAGGAACTCGCCAAGGCGCGGGAGGAGGCAGAGTGGCTCCGGGAGGCGGTCGTGGTCGTGGCGCTCCGGGACGAGAGGGAATCGTGGGCCAAGGAGGCGAAGCTGTTCGAGGCCGAGCTGTCCGCCACGGTCGGGGACAAGGAGTACCCCGAGCAGGAGGCGGAGGCGGCGCGGGACTCGTTTTGGTCAAGGGAGGAGGCCCTGCGCGCGGAGTTAGCCGAGGCGCGGGACGAGTCGTCGCGGTTGCGGGAGGAGTGAGACTTGCTGGTGTAGGAGCGGGATCAGTTGAACGATAAGGTGGAGGACCTGGTAGGAACGTCGGAGGCGGCAGACGCCGCTGCCACGTCGACGCCGAACGAGGAGGCGGAACGCGCGCTGAGGGCTGCCGTCGAGTCCCTCCAGCAGGAGATGATGGAGAAGCACGACGAGATCGAGCACTCTAGCAAATGGGCGCTGAGCGCTGACTACCTACCTACCCTCTTAAATATCTAATGGTGATCGGGGCTGGCAAAAATTCTGGCCGTATGTACCTAAGAGTCTCCCGTCGGCCGTCGAGAGTCGTGCCACGTGGAGCCTCTGTCGGAGAGTGATCAGGGTCTTTTTCCTGACCGGTATCAGGTCTCAGTCGTTTGCTGCCCGGGGGGAGGGGGGGGGGGTCTTTTTGTAAACCAATGTGGGTTTGTGATCTCAATTTGTGTTAAGTCTTCTCGGTGAAGTTTGTGTATCCTGCTCATAGAACAGCATTGAAGCTTTACTATACTATGTTTGATATCTTGTTCAAACAACATGAGAACCCTTCTTTAGGGAAGCTTGGATGATACATGAAAGGTTTGCATCTATCGTATGTAGCATAGAACGTGGGTAAGAAGCTGAAACTAAAAAAAACAGATGCTAATATGCATATTCATTTTCCAAGAAGATTCAGAAACCAAATGAAAAGTAAAACTTCGCCATTCCAGGACTGCATGTGTCAGAAGATTCAGTCAACATCCATGACTGGCATATTTATGCATTGCACCTAAAGCCTTTTTTGAAAGCAAACAAATTCACGAATACAAAGTAAGCACCTTCATTACTTTTTACCCAGAAAGGAGTTTGCCAAATTGGTTATCTTATGAAGAAGGACCTTGTATGTAATCTGTTGCTATCTTTGATGGAGACATCTTTGTTGCTTTGCCTTCACCAATATAGAACCCACAGCTGCACATCAATGGTCCATGTTCTGTCAGCTTCAGAATGGTCTCCAACAGGAATATCAGCCATCAACGAGAGCTCGAATGCCAAGCATTTCCAAAGACACAATCAGCCCTATCTCTCGTATCCAAGTTCATGCAATCTTGTCTAACTTTCAATCTTGTCTAACTTGGATAGGCAGGATTCAAAAGTTTGGTAGCTTTTGAGCGAGAGCCTGGTTTTATCACTAGAACATTCCAGCCTCCTGCTTTCCACCTCTCGTTTCCTACCAAGTTTCACTTGGAGGGTTGCCATTGAAAAGCAACTACAAACAGCACGAGTGCTCAAGGTACAAAATGACAATTCATCCTGTCCATGAGGACATTTGGTTTCAACCTCTTACTCAGCCCGGTGTTTTGCGGGGCAAATGGTCTCTCTATTTTTCATCTCTAGGGAAGTGTGCAGTAGTGCCTGTCAATGCCCGAACAAATGCTCCTCGTGGTGCCGGTCAAAGGTGAGGTCAAAAACAGAAACAAAAGATTCTTGTGATTGTTTATATGGATTCAAGTTCTCCAAAAATCTGAGTTGCACAAGCTTTTGTCGGGTTTTGAAGTGACCAAAAGTTGAGATCAGCTGACAAAGGCCAATGACAACTTGATTGAACAATTGCAATCGTGTTCCAGAGTAAACCTCAAGAAGAGGAACTCTCA
The DNA here is from genome assembly GCA_036939895.1 of Thalassiosira exigua. Taxonomy (NCBI): domain Eukaryota; phylum Bacillariophyta; class Thalassiosirophyceae; order Thalassiosirales; family Thalassiosiraceae; genus Thalassiosira; species Thalassiosira exigua. The sequence continues at coordinate 1,246 of JALLPA010003288.1, read as the reverse complement.
TTTGCATTTTAGGGAATCTGGTTGGGTGACTTTTGACGAAAATAGGAAAAATCTCTGATTTCAATCTCTTTCTTGTCCCCACCTTTGACATATCCAAGAGAAATCATGGGTTGTGTTCTCAGAGTTGTTTGAAGCTGATTTCCTCAACGATTACCACGATGTCTCTCAATTGAATGGCCTCGTTAAAAATGATTATTATGTTTGGGACCAACAAAGAGCAGGATTTTGGTGGCTCAAAACTTCTGGATACTGTATGAACAACAGCATTACATATTTACATACATTTTTTAAGCAGGATCAAGTCTGATCTCATCTCATCATATATTTACCATGTCAATTAAAATGAAGGATAATTTCTTTATTCAGAGCTACAATGGAAAAAGAACCATCGAGAAAGTTGGAGGTCCTTTGAAAGAGACTTGATTGCTCCAACATATGAAAACATACTGCTGAACCTATTGTGGTTCAGTTGCCAGCTTAGTGGCGATTGGTGCGTAGTCCCGCCTGCAGAGTGGGTACGGATGTGCAGTCGTGACACGAGACACGGATCGGAAGAGTTCGGCGAAGATCGGCCGACCGATCCGAGGAGCTCATCAAAGATCGGCCGCGGAGGCAGAGATTCAGTATCAGAGATAGAAAACAAGCTGGCTTGGCGAAGAAATCAATGAACACGTATATTGATCAACTTCATTGTGCGAAAAGTGAGATTTTGGTCGTCAGATGTGTCACAAAATGAAGCTTAGGGATATCAATGGAGAGATTCCATGTCCGACCCTATTTGGGATGGTTGTGTTTTCTCATCCCGATAAGGTATACAAAACCGTACGTCCACATAAAATCCAACCAATAGACTTTCCAAGCTACAAACTATGTGCTTTTGGAGACAGAATATTTTTTGTACATGCGATCTAAAAACAGAACATATTTCTCCTTTGGAAAATTAATTTATGCTATTTTTCGAACATTCTCAGTTTCGAAATATATTAAGAACGCGTTTCAATAACAGGATGTGTAAATAAAGATAGAGCCTAAATCAATTATCAGGCGGCCTTAAAAATTCTTTATGGGTGTGCAAATATTCAATGACAAATTTCAGAAGATGATGCAACCATTGGTCATTGCAAATCACAGAGTTGACTTATTTGCCCTCTCTAGAGATCAGTCAGGCCATAATCAAAGATACGCACCTGTAGAAAGAAGTTTTGAAGATATCTAGAGAGATTATTTTCATTTGAGACCCAGAATG
>JALLPA010003286.1:0-15756 GCA_036939895.1 Thalassiosira exigua | reverse complement strand
TAGCGGTGGCGGCTGCCGAAGCAGCAGCTGCAGGGAGGAAAGGAGGAGCGTCGACGATCCGACACGGATGACGTCAGTGTCGACTTGACGTTCCTCAATGACGTACGCTTGGGATGCGTTCGCTCCTTGTCGTCGCGACGTCTGCCACAACGAGCGCCTCATCCGTCAGGTGCCTCGAGCCGCGCCGCAAGTTTGACTTGGCTTTCCAGTCACGACCCCACCCCTTGCCTCCGGATCCAACGTCGCTTGTCTGTCGAGACCCTCTGCTGGACCCCTTGGCGCCCTTGCAAAGCTAGTCGTGCTCACCTTAACAGGATCAGTGTTTGATCTGGGTTCGATCTGTGTTCAATCGGGGATCGATCGATTTGAAAAAATGGCTTTTTTGTAATAATAATGTTACATGATATCACATAATATTTTTTCATTACTAATGGTTAAAATATTAGTAGTGGACATGTTCATAACTAATTTAAATACCTGGATAGAAGTATAAACTATGTCGGCAGCAACTTTTGCATCTCGGTTTTGCATCAGACCGGCGAGCGGCGAGACCTACCGGCGGCATGCGTGCCTCGGCCATCCCAAAGTCATGTGTTCCTATCAAAGATACGGACAAAGCCCTTGTCTAAAGATATTCAGCATGCCATGATGGAAGCCAACAACAAAGGAGAGGGTGATAGCATATCGTCAGCAAATACGATTATCAATCATTACAATGCAAGAATCACAGCAAGTGCGAACTGTTCGACATCAATCCAATCATCTCAGGGTCAAGTCGAAAGCGACATACCAACCGGGGTTGAACACAACAATGGAGACAGAAAATCAGCAGACCGGTTTCAGGACGCATTTGCAAAGGCAATGGCAATCAATACCATCAAAGTCATAGGGCAAGGGCAATCAATACCATCAAAGACATAGGGCATTCCGAAGCTAGCAGCAGGGATCGTGTCGATTATAACCAGTGACTAAGCAACCGACTCCAAGGAAATGCCAAGCGAAGCAGCAATTTCTCATATGATTACGAGGAGAAAATTCAACGGAAAATCGCGTAGGGAGCAAGCCAATCATACTTGAGCGACTCGCAAACATCTCCTGAGCCGCCTCTTTGGAGTTTCGAGTCAAAAGTTCAACAAAAGCTTGAAAGTGCCTCAGCCCCTCAACGAGTACGAGGCCAAATGAGGAAGAAGACGGAGCAGCGCTTGAGCCGAGGCTCGAATTCCATCGGGTCTTTCCTGGCCAGCTTCCAATCAAGGATCCAGGTAAAGATTGGAGGAGTCGTGCCCGGGGATGATCGCTTGCAGGGGAAGGACCCCCGGGAGCACCTGGAGGAGTTTCATGCCAGAATCCAGAGGAAGTCGACGTACTCGGGTCGCGAGGAACCCGGCGCGTCTGCACGCTGGTCGTCGAGCTCGTCTCAGTCCAGCTACGAAGCAAAACTCTGCGAAAAGCTTGTGAAGGCCAGCGGGGACAAGGACGGGGGAAAAGACGACGACACGTCTCTCTCGCCGTTCGAATTGAAGCTGAAACAAAAGCTGACCGAGAAAGAGAAGACCAACGGGGGGAAGAACGGGGGAAGGAACGGGGAAGAGGACGGGGGAAGCAACGAAACGGCTTCGTCGTTCGAATCGAAACTCAAACTGAAGCTGGCCAAGAAAAAGAAGGTCAGCAACGGCGGGGGTTAGCCAGTAGTTTCGAGGCCAATGATTGTTTGATCGGCGAAATGTACTGTAGTGTATTGCATGATTATCTGTATTGGTTTCAATGATACCTTCCGGATCCAGTATTTGCTCTTGAATATTATCCCGTGAGGTTGCAACACGCAAAGTCACGTCCTTACTCAGCGCTCAACCAAAAACCTCCTGCTCCGCCTATCTGTGAGAAAGCGATTTCCATACAGATAGCAAAACGGGGGTGGATTTCGTCGTTGGTGTCGCCGTCATCCATGTGAAATTGTGGAGTTGGTTGAAAATAATTCCACAAGACGCACAAACAATATGAGCCAAAAACATTGGAATCTATATGAAACTATCGCTTTCGTAAAGCGGGATCAAAAATTAACTTGCTATATAAAACTTACATATGAAATTATCGCTTTAATGCAATTTCTTAAAAAGACAACAACCTAAAGCGTAAAATAACAGAAGGAGAGGTTGAGTTCGACAAAAAACAATGGCATACGGTTGGCAGGTTTGGCTTTTTGGTTTGGGGGATATATTCTTTCCCCACACCGGAACGTCCTGTTCACGTGATGACACACACAGAATTTTCGAGGGGTGCTTCAATAATCAGTGACACGTGGGTTGGAGCAGTTTGATTCAGACTTCCGACTTATTACAACTTTTCGGTTCGGAAGAGATAATATCCTTTTCCCGCATCAAAACATCCCGCCCACGTGATCACGTACACAAAAATTTCGAGGGGTGCTTAAATAATAATCAATGACGTGCAGGTTGGAGCAGTTTGATTCAGACTTCTGACTTACTCCTATTCATTTTGTGAAATTCGGCGCGGGGATCGTAGCGGCAAGAACCGAGGATTTGATCAGTTTGGCGATCATTGCCAAAAATCATGGATAACAGAATATTGCCACATCGCCAATTTTTGCCCCCTGCCCCAAAATGGCAATTTTGCAAATTTTGGCGGTATCGTTTAAAATATTTTCTCGTTAAGAGCTTGCATTTCTCGAAAGTTATTTTACAAGTTCGGGAACAATCGATGTTCAATCTGGGTTCGATCGGTGTTCGATCTGGGTTCGATCGGGGATCGACCGATTTGAAATTTCAAACAAAAATGGCTATTGGTGTTATAATAATTTTTTATGCTATTACATAATATTTTTTCATTACTAATGGTTAAAATATTAATAGCGGGCTTGTTCATAACTAATTTAAATACCTGGATAGAAGCATAAATTATGTCGGCAGCAACTTTTGCATATCGGTTTTGCATCAGACCGGCGAGCAGTGAGACCTACCGGCGGCATGTGCGCCTCGGCCATCCCAAAGTCATGTGTTCCTATCAAAGATACGAACAAAGCCCCTATCTAAAGATATATTCAGCGTGTCATGTTGGAAGCCAACGACAAAGGGGAGGGTGATAGCATATTGTCGGCAAATACGATTCTCAATCATTACAGTGCGAGAATCACAGCAAGTGCGAACCGTTCGGCATCAAGCCAATCATCTCAGGGTCAAGTCGAAAGCAACATGACAACTGGGGTTGAACACAACAATGGAGACAGAAAATCAGCAGACCGATTTCAGGACGCATTTGCGAAGGCTCCCCCACCTTCGTCACCTTTGCGTCTGCGATCGGACTCTGCCACTCCACCTCCCTCGCTTCTGCGTCCGCCTCGTATGAGAATGGATGGCTGGCGGATACGCCAATCTCCGGCCGCGTCAGCGATACACAGAGGACCACCGTCAGGTGAAAGAACGGATAATTCCGGGAGCGGACTCCCCCGGTTCCAGGGCGAGCTTGTACACCCGACAATGATCCTGGGTCTCCATCAGCCTGTGACACTTGGCCATCAGCGGGAAAGGATAGGTCACCGGGGGAGACTTCAGCACCTCCGCGTCCACGTAGAACATCGGCTTGCTCCCCTCGTTGGAAATCTTGTGCACCAGCGGCTTGTCCGACCTGTGCTTGGCGCATCTTACCTCTCTGAACTCCAGGTAGTCGCACTTGGGGTTGAGTCCCTTCTCGTGGATGATTACGTCCAGCCCGCACTCCATCAAGTAGAAGTACAAGCTGTCCTTCTCAAGAAGCAGAGGCTCTAAAGACTGAAGTGGATGGGAAATTGTGACCTAAGGAGAGAGACTAATCTATCTATCTTGAAGGGAACATTCGATCCACTTCAGCTGAGCCAGAAAGATCCAACTGCAAGGTGACGTGGAACTGGGACTGAGCTAGTCCCACATGGATAGGCGGTCCCAAATGAGAAGGACTCCCAAAAGGAGCAGCTAAGAGAGGGGAACCTATCTTAAGCGACCCAAAAAACAGAGACTTGGCTCCCGAGTTAAACTGCGACGAAAGGGAGTCAATTAATGACCTGAATATAAAGCGGAACTGGTGCAGGAGTATCGGATCAAGGCTCTCGTTCTCCATCGATGTCCAAAGGTTGAGCTCACAATTTCCACGCTGTCCGAGCGCTGAAAAATTCCCGCAGCTCAGCGCCCATGATGGCATCTGTCAATGAAATCTGAATAGAATAAAAAGGGGGGGGGTCGTCGCTGAAGGGCGAATTGCTAGGGGGGGGGAGCAGGCTGCACCAAGACCTTTTGTCAAGGATACAGCCGCTCAGTCGCGATGCTGGAGGCGACGTGTACTGCAGCGGAATTTTTCTGGACGGCGTGTGTAGTGTGATGGCCGCGATTGACGTGGATGGAGTAGGTGGGGAGATCGAAGCTGGGAGGCTCGTTGCTATACCTGATGCGGTGTTCGTGGAGGATGTCCCATTCGGCGCGGCCGACGCGGTCGCGGGATCAACGGCCGCGTATGGAGGCGAAATCGAACGGACCGTGGATGTAGGTGTCGATGTGCGTGAGGTTGACCCATTGGCAAAACGGGACGAGGCCGTGATGGGCGGCATAATCTTCTGATGTGTCAGATGGGCGGACGAAATGCGTGTCCGTCGGCGAGCTGGGAGCGGCGATGTCAGAAGCCAGGTGCTATTGGAGCCAATAACGTTGGTTCACTGCGTTGAAGCAGGCGTTGTCATTGTGGAGGGAGTAGAATTCGAAGAGAAATTTTCCATCCTGCAGGCAGGACGGATAGAGCGACATGGAGTCGGCGAAAGAGACGCGGACGAGCCGCCACTCGCGGACGTCGTTGGGCCCAATTTTGTGAGCGATGAAAAAGAGACGGGAGTGGCTTTTGACGATTGAAGACACGAGCGTCCCAATGGAGGGAATGCGAGGGAATTGAGTGTGGGAGCGAGGCGAGGGGGGCGGGCCATTGTAAACGGCGGGAATTGGGATGATTTCGTCTCCCACCAGCACGGCCTCGCGCTCCTCCTCGCTGGTCCATAGAAATGGGTTGATGTCGTCGTTGAGCTTGGACAGGGAGCCGACGCAAGCAAAGTTCGTTTTGACTTTGAATGGCTGGGGGGGATTGAACCCTTGATCCCTGCCTCTGCGAATGGTGTTTTGCTGATTGGCTTGTGGAGCTGCCCATATTGATTGTCAGGCCCATCGGCGGGCTGAAAGGGGACGAGCTGGGCTGGGTATGGGCACAAGTCGGAGGCGTGCTTCTAGTCGAATTTGCCTGGCTTGAGATTGTGCTCGAGGCGATAGGAGCCACCGCCAGTCGCTTCGATGACGCGCCATGGGCCTATGTAGGGATACACGAACTTGTCGATGTGCCCTCGCCTTTTGTCTGATTTGACTGCCCGACGAGCGAAGACGATGTCGCCAGGCTCATAGATGCAGGGGTCGCGGCGACGTGCGTTCACGAGCTCGCGATGGTAGCATCGAGCTTTTCGAACAAGCAGCTCTGTGACCTCGCGACAAGCGCTCAGGCGCTGGGCGAGCTCCTTGGCGTAGCTTTGGACTTTGGAGGGAGAAGAGGTAAGCTCAAGATGCTTTTCAGTCGCGAAGTCGATAGGGAAAGAGACTTCGCGTCCGATGGCGTCCAAGTTGTGGGACAGATCAGTGCCAGGGATGGGGCACAAGTTCCACGCGTAGAGAAGGAGATGGATCCCTTCGAGGGCGATGCGAACAGAGTTGCGCTCGTCAACCAAGATCTTGAGCCCATCATTGAGGTAGCGACAGATGCGCTCCACGAGCATGGGGTTGTGGTTAGCACGTGGTAATTGATTTGCAGGAGGTCCAAGCATTCTTTGAAGGTCCCCAAGAATTTGCTATCTTTGTCCAAGATGACAGTATGGCCGAAGCCATAGCGAAGCATGATCTTCATGAACGCTGAGGCGAAGGTGGTTGCGTTCACCTCAGGGGCTGGCTCCATGCCAGCAAACGTCGTCATTCCATCGCAGCTAATGAGGTAAACCTCAGAGCCTTCGAAGCCGACAGCCTTTCCAGCTGAGTAGGCGTTAAGGAACAGCACTCTGAATGGTGCCTCGATGGGGAAGTCATAGACAAGCTCAGCAGAGCGTTGACGAGTGGGATTGGAAAGGGCGCAGCCTGGGCATTGACCACACATGCGTTTGATATAGGAGAACATGCCAGACCAATAGAAGCGGATGCGGATGCAATGGAGAGTACGGTAAGCATTGAAGTGTCCGCCGATTGGATTTGTGTGGAAAGCAATGAACACAATTTCGTGCAGGCTGGCTGGAACGATGCCCAGCCTCGTGTAGGAGTTGTAGCCTTGGAGCGGCTCTCTGTAGATGAGCATGTCATCTTCAAGGACGATGAGCCCGCGACGAAGAGCGCTGCAAAAATTGTGATCGATGCTGAGCATTGTGCCTTTGGAAATCTTGGAGGGGTTGGCGACAAGGTCGCGAACAATATTGAGCTCCTTGTCTTGTTTGTAAGCTTGGAGTCATTGGGCTCGATTGGGGAGGCGGACGCCGACGGCACCGCTGAGGAAAGCATGGATGGTGGCAGCTGGAGCTACGTGATGACTTGCGTCGAAGATCTCACAGTTGGCATCCTGAATCTGAATGAGACGGGACAGGGCGTGCACGAAGAGCCAAGAAGAGGTCCTGCCAGGCATAGACGAGTCCATGGCAACAAAGTTCGTAGGGTGGGAGAGCTTGTATGTCAGATCATAGAAGACATTGAAGGCTGAGACGAATTCGAAAGGGGAGATGCCACGAACGTAGTTGTGGCCCTTGTGAGTGTACTCAATGCCAAATGTCTGCTGAAAGATGTTGTTATTGCATGAAGCGTCGTAGGGAGGGACTAGGCTGATGGGGGAGCAGACAGCAGCACCAGAGGTGATCAATGTATCAATGCCTTCACGATGGAGGAGGTACTTGATGTGGACGCAAGGGCATTGCGTCTCAGAAAGGTGAGCCTTGGGCACAGTGGCGATGAGCTTGGGTAAGTTGTTATCTTTGTTAAAATGAGCGCCGTCCTTTGCATAAGAGAGAGCACACTCAGGCTTATTGAATGGAGCCCACAGGTAATGGCTGATCGGCTTGGGGCGGGGAGGGGAGGGGAGCTTGAGCTGGATAGCAGTAGCTCGAGTCTCGACGGAGGANGGTAATGGCTGATCGGCTTGGGGCGGGGAGGGGAGGGGAGCTTGAGCTGGATAGCAGTAGCTCGAGTCTCGACGGAGGAATGGGCGCCAATGATGACGCGAGACTTGCTGTCGACAGAGTCGCCCAATGCTGGGAATGATACCTCTGTGTCTGAGGTGAGCCATCCCTTCGTCGAAATTCGCCGATTGAACGTGCAGAGGCAATGGCCGTCATGGTCAGGGTACACGATGGCGATGAAGAGTTGGAGGGATCGAATGGTGCGTAGCTCCTCAATGATCGAGGACTGGAGTTGCCAAAACTTGTGAGTGGGCTCGCTGGAAGCGTACCTGTGAGAATTGATAAGGTACCCATGGATCACGGAAGTGATGCCAGAGGAGCGGATGTGGTGCAGCATGGCCTGGGCATTGGCCAAGACCGTCTTGCACGATGTGAATTCGCGAAAGAGGGAGCGCTCATGTGGGTAGGGATCGCAAGCAAGGGCAACGGAGAAGGGAAGAGCGTCGGAGCGGATGCTCGACTCGAAANGGTAGGGATCGCAAGCAAGGGCAACGGAGAAGGGAAGAGCGTCGGAGCGGATGCTCGACTCGAAAGGTCCGTTGTTGAAGAAGTAGACAGCCCAATCGAAGTGGGTGAGCTGGCGAGCATCGAGCGTCAAGTCCGAATTGTAGAGGAGGCAGAGGTTGGAGCGGCGAAAAGTATTGCCAAAGCGCCCATGCTCAATAGGCCAGTTGGCGAGGTGAGAGAGGCCATTGCAATTGTTGACCAGGATTGCCTGCACTGCGGCTTGCGCATGCGAATCGGTCTGGGGCGCTGTCGCCTGAGGGGTGCTGTCCTTGGAGCGTGGTGCCCGATGGTGAGGCATATTTTCAGGGAGCATTGGCAGCGAGTCGACAGGCTTGTGGGTGGAGCGCATGGATGTCACACGCTGGATGTATTCACGCAGCAGGGGGTCGAAACATAGGTCGGCGCCCAGGCGCGACCAGTAGTCAGCGTCGAAGAGCCACTCATCGTTGCGATGGAAGATGTCCATTGGCCAGCACATGAGGCGCATCTGGAGGCGTAGCAGGGCTGGATTTTTGCCCTCATACGAGAGGATGAATTTGATGGGGAAGCAGTCGGAGACCCAAATGAAGCGTTGCCCAAAACACATGTGGCGACACTTGTTGATCGACCAATCTCCAGCAAAGCCTTCGCCCAAATGTGAGTGCAATCTCGTTTCATTGCCACGAGTGCGACAGGATCCGAAGGCGACAGGGTGGAGGACTGCCTTACTGGTCTTGGTCATGAAGGAGAAGCCGCCTCCAGACATGGCCTGGTGCATGGCTTCTTGGGAGATGGGATCGTCAGCGGGCTGGAGAGTGGCGTAGCCAAACCCCAACGTGGAAAAGTCGGTACGTAAGACCAGGAGCTTTTTGTGATCGTAGCTCTTGAGGCATGGCTCATCTAACACGGCTTTCTATATCGCGCCCCATTCCTTCTCGGCCTCATCATCCCACATGGCGCCCAGTGGCGCCGTGTATTCCTCCTTCATGATGACGCGGAGGCGCTGGATGCGCACCTCCATGAGGGGGATGAAACGAGAATAGAATTGGATGAAACCCACAAATTTGGCGACGCCGTGGACTGTTTCAGGGGCGGGCCAAGAAGCCAAGAGTTGGTTCTTGGATTGGGCTGGCCAATTGCCATCGAGGCATACGCCGACGCCCACAAACTCGAAGCGATTGGGGAAGATGTGGGATTTTTCAAGCTGAGCGACAAGTTTTGGGACTGGCAGACTCGCAGCTGGCATTCGATGTACGCCAGCGCAACCTTAAGCTTGCAAGCCCAGCTGAGTATATCATCGACGATGAGCTTGGTGTTTGTATTCTCATCGATTGCAATGTCCTGCTTGCGAGCGAGCTGTTTCCAGGTGCTATCCAAGTCATGCATGAACATGATGCAGGTAGCTGGCCCATTGACTGGGCCAACGGGCATGACGATATATGTATACTTGTCGGCATTGGGGCCAGCAAAGGCGAGCTTCTCCTGCGAGCTCTTCGAGACGCGAAGTTGATGGTAGCCAGAAGGGGCATCAAAGAGCCAAAAGAAAGCAGCAAGGCCAAAAGAGAAGTGGACAGCTGAGTCGCAACGTGGGATTGGGTAAGCGTTGAGCTTCGTGTCTTGATTCAGAGGAATGTAATTGATACAAAACCTCCACACGAAATCGTCGATGTTGCAGATATGCTCTTGATGGGATTTTGGAGCAAGGAGGGCTTTGAAAAGCCATTGTCCTTCGTGGATGGGGCGGATCTGCCAAAGATCAAGGAGCTTGGCGATTGCCTTGCGCATGATTGGCATCTCCCGTGGTCCATAATGGATCTTCTTCATGGCGATGGGCGTGGCGTGGTCAGTGTCAATGACACACTCATAGTCCTTGATGGGGACGAACAAGCCTCTGTCGTCGAAGACGGACCAGTAGCGCTTGATGAGGACGTAGACCTTCTCGCGCACAGGGGCCTCGAGATGGGAGAGGTCGAGTTCTGTTATGAGCTTCTGGCCATGCTTGGCTTCGTCGTACTTGTTTTCGAAGGCAGGGTCGATGCTGTCGATGGGGGGCGCTGGATGGCGGCGCTTGCGCAAGACTTCACCCCCATTGATAGTAGATATGATGGTATCGTACTCGTGGGATTGGTCGGGGAAGCCACGGCCGTCGAGGAAGATGTTTCGCCGCGACGTTCCCTTCTTCTGGCGCTTGGGACGAGGAGCAACCCGAATCGGGCTGGGCTTGTCGGGGCGCTTGAGGATATATTAGAGTACGACAGAAGGCCTACTGATGGAGGCAAAAGCGTGGGGCGGAATGATGTCAGAGGCTGAGGGTCTGTTATCAAAGATAATGAGCTGGGCGTGAAGCCGAGATGTCCAGAGCGTGCCAACCAACTAAAATAGTGGCTGAAGCAGATTTTGATTGATAACAGAAAGCCTTAAGTATGCAATTCGCTAACAGACGCGAGGGAGCCCAGGAGCTTATGAAGTTGTGCATGCATGCAGAATGCTCGAGCAAGGGGTGACCGAGGCTGAGCCTCACTTACTCGAGCTCAGCGATAGATTCCATCGAGGAAGATTCTGGGCTGTCGTCGTCCATAGCATCGGACATCATCCTGCCAAGGCCGCCAAGATCAGGAGCCAAGGCGGCAGAGGCAGTTGAACTGCTGGCAGAGCTAGAGGAGCCGGCTTGGGGGGGCGTGATGGGGTTTCCAGTCGCGCGTCCATTGGATGCGCCAAAGGTGACCTACTTGCCCGGAGGAGTTCCAGTGGAGGGGGTGGGAGCAACCTGCGGTAGGTTGCAGGCCGTGGCGACGTAAGCCTCGAGCTTCTTGACCTCCTCGACGACGGTCGCATAGCGAGTGTAATCAATGTACAAGCTGGAACTGGGACTGAGATAGTCCCACATGGATAGCCAGTCCCACATGAGAAGAACTCCCAAAAGGAGCAGCTAAGAGAGGGTAACCTCTCTTAAGCCTTGGCGTGTCAGTGGGCGTGGGTGGCGTCTCCTGGGGGGAAGGCTACCTTCATGACGCGGGCATACTCGTTAGAGAGGTCGACGTCGTGCCGGGCTTCGTCGGATACCTCCAGGATGCGCTGGCGGGTGACGTCGGGGAAGGTCCAATACTTGCCCACGTCTTCGCCCTTTGGAGGCTTGCCCTCCAAGACCCCCGCGAGCGCCTCGTACACCTTGACAACCTGCGAGTCGTCCACCCCCTTCAGCCCCCTTCCCTTCCCGCCGTCGAACTGCTGCAGCGCCGCGAGGGCCAGCGGAACGGGGCACCCCAGCCGTTTCGCCTTGCCGTGCATGATGTCCAAGTCCTTCACAAGACTGGACCACTTTCACGCCGTTGATCTTCCGCTATCCTCAATCGCGGAACATCCAGCTGACCTCCGTGGTACCGTTGACGACGTCGTAGACCTGCTCCACGTCGAGTCCTGCCTTGGACGCAAGCGCCAGCACCTCCGCGGCTGCGACGGTGTGTGCCCCCGCCAAGAGCTGGCGGACGGCCTTGACCTCAGAGACCATCCTGACTCCCCTGGGGATTGCGCGCACCTCGCTCTCCATCAATCGCAGCAGCAGATCGACATATTCCAGCGCATCGGGAGGTCCGGAGGCCATGATCGTCAGCTTCCCTTTCGCGGCGTGCGCGGTCCCCCCTGCTGACGGGACAGTTGCAGATCCGCACCCCCCTCGACGCGAACCGCTCCAAGGCTGTTGGCCCAGGACGGCAAGACCGTCAACAAGACGATAACGCAGGAACCCTCGCGGAGGATTGAGAGGAGGCTCAAGGCTCCATCGAAACACGTCGACTCGCACTGCGCCTCATCGACCAAGACCAGCAGGACGATGTCCGACAGAGCAAGAGCGAGGGCCGGAGCTGCCGTCACTGCGACCCCGCCTGCCTTCCCGGCTTTCCTGGCTTTGCCGACGGCCTCGACGCCCACCCGGAAGGACGCGACCAGCTCGGGGTTCAGGTCATGTCGGACGACTTGGGACAACGAGGGCGGGGGGAGGGAGGAGGGAGCGGGCCATGCCCATTCCTCGGCGACAAGTTATTGTGGTTGTGTCCGTTGCTGTGCATCGATTGGTATTCGATCGGTGTTTGATCGTTCGATCTAGGTTCGAATAGGGATCGATCTAGAAGTTTCTAGGAGTTTCTCGTCGAGGTCGCGAGCTCAAAATGTGAAAAATACTATAAGCAATAACTCCAAAATTAGCGACGTTGCCAAATTTTTCATGTGACCAAAAATCAGGGACATGACCCAACCGCTTTCATTGATTTGTTTAGCAATTAACGCTAAAAACACCAAAAGCTTGGTTCTTGCGGGAACCCCACAGCGGCTGTTCACTGTCCGGCGCGCGGGGGAACAAATTACGATACACTCTCTCCCCACTGCGATAAAAATACAATTTCGGAATTGATTGAAATTCACGTTCGTAATTCAATACAAATAGTATATAGTAGTTTTTTGTGTGTGAATGTGAATACTGTTAAATGTTAGTTTTGATTCGAGGGTTTGTTTTAGGCAGTCGAAAACAATGGTCCCGCAGGGCTAGCACGTGCAGCGGCTAGTTCGTGGTATGGCCAGTACATATAGTATGTGCTTACTAGTGCTACCCGCCTGAATGCGCTAATATCTTAATGTACCCCTTAGACATACTAATTCCCTACATATTTCTACAATGCCGCCAGAGTATTGCCTTTTTTACAGCCTTTTTTGGCAGCTTGTGATCGTTCGCAATCCTGCCGCCCGTCCACTGCCAGAGGAGTCAATTCTGACCTTCAAGACAAACAACTCCAGCGTAGAAGGGGACAGTGAGAGCAAAGGGGATAGCGATGAGGAGATGGAGACAGGCGGCAGAGAGAGATCGAGATTGAGATGCCTGCTGGAGGATTGGAGGGAGACTTCATGGTCTCCGAGGACGGGGGATCTCGCGAAAGAGGAGAGGACGAAAGAGACGAGACACCTCTAAATGCTTGCCAGCTCAACGACTGCTTCAACGAGATGACGGATGATGAGTACCCTCGGGCAGGCTGCGATGATCAGGGATATGAACAGTACAAGGACTATGATGTGGACGACGAGGAGCATCACACGGAGGAAGTCGAGGAGGACGACCTGAGGAGAAAAGTGAGGGCGATCTCGACGAGTACATCGACGACTTGAGCCAGGACTCCCTGCTTTACGCTTTGCACTGTGAGGTTGGAATCATAAAGGACCCTGATAGAGGGGCTGACGCAGCGACGGCCCCTGATGCCGAGGAAGCACAGCTCATGCACAGGCTGTGCAAGATTTGTCTCGCTTGCGCCCGAGCTGCCTCGAGCGCACATTCTTCCCAGTCATCGAAGGGCATGTCATCCGCCTCAGAGCGCTTGGCACATAATATCTATGGGCTTGCTACAGATACTGAATCAGCTTTGCAGGACCTAGGCGAGAGTGGCAAAAGAGTAACATCCAAAGAGGATACTGCTCTACCAAGGAGCAAGACCAGCAGCGGGGTGAGGCAGGACAATAAAGAAGAGACTGTGATATCGCCTGACAAGGCTGTGGAAGAGGGTTGCGACTTCTTCGCTAAGGGATAAGTCCTGTCTGAGTGGGGGAACAGGACTGGCGATACCACGTACTCTCCCTCCGGATAGAGCAGCGGAGGAAGGGTCCGTCAATGGACTACTGCTTGACAAACCAGGCCTTCTGGAGCTACCAGCAGAAGGTCTGATCAAGCGACTAGACACAGCAAGAGGGAGAAGGCAAGCCGTCGTCATTCCTCACAACGCGCGAATGCGATACAACGCGGCGGATGTTTTCAAATGGCCGTCGGGCTGAGAAGCCCCAGGGGATGTGGAACCAATAACAAGAAAAGGAGAAAACAGCAGCAGAAGCAACAACTGCAGAGCTTTAAGGAGAAGCTTGACAGAAAAGTAGCGAACATCAAATCGGGAGGGGTCTCCAAAGCTGTGTTACTACGGTGAATTAGGGACGAGAAGAATGCAGAAGAAGCTTTGCGAGCAACCCATCCCAATCTAGCAGAGTGGGGGGATCAGCAGATCGAGAAACGGCTCAAGAAGTACTTGGCTGACCCGCTGGGGACCATCACCACCAAGCATCCTGATGGAACGCTCCGCTTCTTGTCTTCGCAGCTCAACAACATGACTATATGACCATATCAATCTGGCAAAATCCAAATGCTTACTAGGGTCGTGAAAAAAGATGACGTGGACTGCCTAGCGACAGTGGAACATGGGCTCAACAACTGCAACCTCCCTGCCTCACAGACCTTTGATTATTTCTTTGAAACAGAGGTTGAACTCCGTTCTGTCTCCGACCATAACGTCCATGAGAACCCCCCAGGCTCTCATAAACAGGAAGGCACAGCAGACATGTTGATGAACACGCTCCTTCCCTTCGTCAAGTCGAATGCTTCTGGGACTGATTGACGTGGCCTTGGGCGATGGGCATGGTGTTTCCTTGAGGGAACACATGACCACAAAACGAGAATCATCTCCTGCTACAACCTCGGCAAGGGGAAACCTGAAGGGTTTTATACTGTCTACCAGCAACAACTCCGCTACATCGAGCATCACGATCTGGACGCCGAGCCTAGGGAGCTGCTCTGCATCAATCTTTCAGCACAGATCAGAACGTGGGTCAGTCAAGGAGACTGAATCATCCTGATGATGAACGCAAACGATCATGTGCTAAACGGTCTTCTTTGCCCAGATCTGGTGGACCCAACATGGGGTCTGGCCTCAAGGAAAAGTCACATGAAGTCTGGGGGGATGTCGAACCCAACATCTGGATAGATGGTACAAAGCGAATTGATGCTGCGTGGGTGTCAAGCGTGCTAGAAGTCACGGGACTCAAAATACTTCCATTCTATGAGAGCGCAGGAGATCATCGCAGGATCTTTTTTAACGTCAGTTCTCGGTCTCTGGCCCTTATCCTCGAGGAGATCGGCAGGATAGGTGTTAAAATTCACTGCGGTGATGTAACCACCACAATCACTCCCAGCGACTTCAAATACTATTGGAAGCACGTTGGAGAGGGCACGTGCTTTTCGGGCACCACATCGCGGCCCTGACCTTGGACTCCATGTCAAGATTTCTTGCGTGCAAGATCACTCTGGTTAGCCGGTGTGGCGTTCCTCCAGAGTGGTGGAGCTACAGCCTGTCTGTGATGCTCAAGACGATATCAGGGGTGACTTTAGTGAACAACAAATGAAATATGACAGTACCACGAAGCTCAAGAAGAGCTTGAACAGAAACAGTACGTAGGAGTGTGTAGAGAGAGTACTGATTCCTACAAGAGTATCTTTGGAAGATGAGCCCCTGGCATGACGCATGACAGAGGGAAGAGAGGTGCCTCGCGGAGGCAGCCTCGACGACTATAATAAGTTCTAGAGATGAATTAGACCATGACGTATCACACCCCTCCCCCCCCTAGCCCACAGCGGCTACCTCCTAGATTCAATTCGTTCATCACAATTTAATAATTCAATTTCAATGCCCCTTTTGGACTGTTTCAAATTGACGAGGATAATGTCAAATTGATTGACAGAGTCATAAACGAGCTTGATGAAAATATGCCAGATAGGTACAGCAGAAAACGGTTCAAAATATTTCCTTATCTCGTTCTTAATAAATTGATGCACAAAGCAAATCTTTTCATTTTCCTAATGGTTTGTATGTAAAAATAAATATAAAAACATATCAATTTAAAGACATCAATATTTATAAAAATATATACTTGACTGAGGTACTCTTGATAAAATGGTCCCGACCGCTCTAGGTATACAGATCCCATAGAAAAATTGCAACTTATTGATATCATTTAACACTTTTGCAGAATTTTCGACAAGTATGAAATAGAATGATATCAGTATTTGAAGTACTTCTCAGTTGTCATGATATCATAATTTCCATGTATGGTGTCATTGGGCTAAAGAAGATACTCAAATCACATTGATTCATTATTGCACTTTAGGAGCCTTTACAAGATGAATTAAAAAAAATAAAGCTCATTAGATTAGGCGACTAAGGACAAAAAGCATTCCATTTGTGCTT
>JALLPA010003271.1:0-15974 GCA_036939895.1 Thalassiosira exigua | reverse complement strand
TGTGAGCGCAGCAGTTGGAAAGAAGTTTGAGCGGCTAGGTTGAAATTTAGAAGAAACAAGCCCTCTAATTTTCTTTCAATTTAGCCAACCGAGAAGGTAAATGTAACTAATGTTCCCCCCAATATGGCAGCGGCGGGATTGCGGCGGGACTGACAACGTTCCGGCCGATCGGCAAGTTTCGGCAGAATTTTGGCGATACGGCGGGACGCCCGCCGTCCGCCAAAATCCCGACTTCCGAGACTTTTTATCGCTGAAGAAATTTGCCTCCATCGTCTGTCTTCCAGTTATAAGGCTAAGAAACTTATGTAAAAGGTCGACACCAGAAGAGTAAGAACTTGGAGGCAGAGAAAATCAAATTGGGGGGCGTCCAATAGAGGTTGGGGTTGGAAAATAACATAGATTTCTTGGCCAACTACTGCGCAAATCAATATCTATATGGTAGCTCCAATCATGATAAGAAAGAGCAGTAATCGATCCGGATCTCACAAAACGATGATCCTGACACACAAAAGGGGAAACTTTGGCGCTCTACGAAGGCTTTGAGAGGGGATGAACATACAGTGGCCTTTCAAAATTCTTTCTCGAAGTTTGGCTTGTGTTTCAAAGGATTCATGAATGGGCGCTTGTTGATGGAGCTTCAAAGCAACTGATTGTTCTTTCTTTTTTGTTATTCATGTCATCTTATATTGGTCCAGCAAACCTATTGGTTAGAGGTAAAGACACCAACATTGAGGAGGGCACCACATTGAAGCAATCCTATCGGGGGCAGCCCATACCATTTTGAGAACTCGTGCTTAATAAGCATGAATATGAACCTCTAGATGGACCCCTGGATGACACTGTGACGTAGTAAAACGACATCAAGTGTATCTGAAGTAAAGCCCACTTTTCATTTGCCCCAAATACCTTAACCCTTTCCTGCCCAGTACCCCTTTGGTGCCCCTTTTTATGTATTGTGCCAAAACATGTAATTTTGGCTGAATTATTGCATTTGAAGGTGATCAAGACTCGTCATTGGGTAGTTTGGGAGGTGTATACCGATTTTGGTTGTGAAAAACGGCCATCTCATCGAGTAGTTGAGGCTGGAGCAGCGGGGGTTTCTCTAACATTTTGGAATAAAAAATCACCTCTATCTGGGCAGGAAAGGGTTGAAGTCAGAAATCCAGCAAATGTAACGGATTTTTTAGAGCCCACAGCGGCCAAAGTGCTAACGCCCGCCTCGAACCACTGCAATCTGCGTTTTTTGGCCTCAGATATATATTGTTTCCGCCGTTTTTTGCCAATATAGCCAAACACAATATGGCTGTTTTGGTTTTTGGCTATATTGGTCAAGTTTTCAGAACATATCAAGAAGAATGTTCTCCTTTCTCAGTTGACAAAAGATATCAAAAAATCGCCGAAATCGGCCAAAATTTGACCAAAATCACATTGGAACACCCAAATATTGCACCATGCCACAATGTACAGCAAACTTCACTGGCCATTTTTGGGCCTCATTTTCTGCAGTTGAGATGCCCACGACTCTCATTCCACCCTCATAGCATTCTTGAGATGTAACTCGAGGCAATTTTGCCACACGAGAGTCCGATAATATGTCAAATTGTGCTGAATAAAGCCTCGGACATGTATTCATAGGGCAATTTAGGACAAATTCTGGGTAATTTAAGACATCTTTTTTGGATATATTGGTCAAGTTTTGAGAAAATCTCATGAAGAGTGTTCTCCTTTCTCAGATGGCAAAAGAAATCCAAAATCGCAATAATTGGCCAAAATTTGACCAAAATCACATTGACCCCGCTGGATGGTAATGGTATCGAGGCCCCTTCCAACGCCTGCATATCCGATGATGGGGATTGACACCACCTTCGCCTTCGCCCCCCCCCCTGCCAACCTCTTCCTTCTCGTGACCTCTCGCAGCTGCTGACGATCTCAAACATCAAGATAAGCACCTGTGGAGGACGGAGAAGAAGAAGTTTTTATGGGGAAAAGAGTCGACAAAGATTCAGACAAGACCCCTCTAGGAGAAGTTGTCATCGGGGAGCTTCTAGAACTTGATCATGTTCTACTACCTGGAGTCATAGACCAACTTGGTGATCTCGGACCATGCCTCAAGAGATTCTTTTTTGGCCTAGATCCTCTCACCTCTCCCCCACCCTTCTGTGAACACAAACCTAGGGATGAAATCATGCTCAACAGAGCTTAATCTGATTGTACACACGCAGGTATATTCAACCGTGCTAACAAAATATGGGCAGCTTCGCACGCCCATGATTGCGACGGCACACAGCATTTGGGCTATCTGCCACATCGGCTTGGGTGTGGTAAAGTTCACAGCGGATCACATTCGCCGCGCTGGTTTTCGGATCACTGCACCTCATACCATGACACTCGGTCATGTGCTAGCTGGAGGCAAAAGCAGTCAGAGGTCCTCCTTCCCTCTCTCTACTGTTCCACTCTAGCTAGCGTACCCTAATGTACCATGACGGAGGACAAAGTAAGTTCTCGTATTAAATAGCAGCGAATATCCAAGCTTCGTTAGAAGGTCAGAGCTGTTTAAAAAGGGAACTGTGAAGCCTGCACCTCCACGTCCTCGCAGGTTCATCATCTCTTTCCCTTCGTTGTTCAATATTTTAGCGATGCTCGCTAACGATTTTGGCGATACAATACACTCGGTAAGTAACGAAACTCTCCTGCAACATACCGAACATGAGGATGCTGAAGATCAACAGCCCAAGTAAAGACCAAGATGGTCCGAAATCCAGAATTTGTTATACATCTTTTTCGGCTAACCTTGGCCACTTGACTGGTCAAGTTGACCGTCCTTTGACCACTTGGTCAGTCAAGTTGACCGACCCTTGACCACCTGAACGGTCAAGTTGACTGGTCCATAACTCGACCAAAAATTTCTTGACCTGGTCAACGTTTCTCTAGATCGGTCAAGAACTTGATGCTGGGCTTGGAATAATACTTAACTCATACATATTGTTGGCTTCGTAGACCATGGCGCAATTCTATTGTGTGCTGGCCGGCCGGCTCACTTGGCAGGAGAGACAAATTCTCAAACTTGATCGATCCTGGAGGAGACGATGCTATGAGGGCGTGGCTTTCGTGCTCCCTTCTGCTTTTTTAGAGGAGAGAGGAGAGGAAAATGAAAGCGACTTGCCCCCCTTTTCAACCGGATCCCAAAACACTCACTTCTTGACCAGGTCAAGATTTTCGTAGACCAAGTAGACCGGCCCACAATTTTTCATTGACTACCTACTTGACCGGTCAAATTGACCTGCCCTTGACCAATTGACCGGTCAACTTCTTGACCTCAGCGCGAGGGCCGGAGCGGGAGTCTCGAGTGCGAAAATTGACACTCGCGCTCGCCGGCACCATTCGGTGTGTTGCTAGTTACTAGCTGGCGGTTGTACCAGAACGGATGACATCCTAGTTGAATGCACTAAGTACTAAGTACAGCCCTGGGTCAGTAGAAGCTGCTGCTACGAATCTTGTAGCTATCCCCCTGCCAATTTGCCTAGAAAGGGGGTGCTGCTAGGGATATTTAACTTTAGCCGGGGGCTAGAAGTATATTAGGCACTTATATAGGAATAAGCTTGATAGATTGTTATTTTTTATGAACAAATGTAGGAAATAAATATTTCATAAGCTCTTCAATTGATGTTTTGACGGATCCGCGACCGAAAATACAAAGGCATTCGTATGAAAAATCGCTCGAAGATCTATGCTTTCGCCCAGCATCCGGTACCAACATAGACCCTTCACTCGCTCGACCACCATCAGACTGGATGAAGCAAAAACAAAACCATCTCGCAAAGAATACCATCCTCGGCCATCACTTTGCCCCCGCAGAAGACAGCAACGACTACTCCGTGCGGCGCCCACTTTGTCCATTGCCCACGCGCTGGCGCTCGGGTGGTCGTCGGTGGTGTTGCTGGCGGTGCTGCAGTCTTGAAAATGATTATGTTTTACCATTCATTGGGGAAGTATATTGATGTCGAGCCGAATAAGTCTGCAAAGTAGAATAAGAAGCGCTGCATTTTCGTGCTTTGTGATGCACAATTGATCAAGGATGAAGTTGAGGTTTTGAGGTTCAATTATTAATTGTTAGTTTGTGATAAAATTGAGGCACGCACATGAAATGCACTTTTATCTTAGAGGCGGTTAGAGTCATAATCATGCACTACAAATACATGGGGAGGGGGGGGCGGAGCAATATGCTAGAAATTCTTGCTGCTGGAGAGGTCGGTGCTGCCCCCCCTGCCAAAAGAAATATCCACAAAGGTAGTAGAGACAGTTATTAGGCCATATGCTGCTAGACATACTTATGCTGACCCATGGTACAGAATTTCTAGGCACCATGATGTCATCCGTTCTGTTGTATCGTACGATACCTCGGGTCTTGATCGAGCCAACGGCAGTGTCGTTGAGAAACTGCGGGGAGGAGGTCGTCTCTTTTCTTCGGGGGATTCAAGGGCGGAGCCTGAGGGCGGACTCCGGACTCCGGGAGAGGCGGAACATCGCTTGTCGCGGTCCGAGGCGGCGGCGCCTTGATCATGGGCAAGAAGAGCAAGAAACCACGCCGGTTCGACGACGACGACCTCCTCGGTCCGCCCTCGACGGAGGGACGAGACGGAGGAGAAGGCGGATCCGGCGCCGGCCCTGATGTGCCAGCTGCGACCGCCGACGCTGCGGCGCCCGAAACGTCCAGCGGGAAGGAGAACACGGCGAAGAAGAGCACGGTCGACATCGACTTGCCACGGCTCGAAGCGGCCATGACCGACGTCCTGCGCGACTACGAGGGCGGGTATCAATCCGAGGAGTGGCTCCGTCGGACGCTGGAGAAGAACCTGCGCCTGCCGAAAAACGCTCTGAGGCGCGGCCTGGAACCGCACGTCTGGGACGAGATGCTGGCGCGGGCGGAGCGGGACGTGCGGGAAATGCTGGATCGAGAAGAGAGCGAGCGGTTGAAAGATAGAGAGAGGTTGGACGGCCTGGCGGCGGAAATGTGCGAGAAGACGAGGCTGTCAGAGGAGGACGAAGCCAGGCTGAGAGAAGAATCGCGCAAGGTGGGCCTCGATCCAGACAAAGCCGTGGCTGCGGTTGCGAAAGCTATCGGGGACAAAGCGGACGAAGATGCTCAAAAAGTGGAAAATGCCGAGGTGGCATTGGGAGGAGGAGGCGGCCAACGACAAGATGGCGCAGATGCATCCCTCTCGGTGTCAGTTCTCGTGGCGCTCCAGCCTTACCTCCTTCTTCCCCAATCCAACCAATCTGCTTTGAAGAGAGTTCTGCTGATTGTACGGAAATTTCTTTGCCTCTTTGTATACAATCTACTCCACCTCATCTTCGGACAAAAGGCAAAGGCCCGAGCAAACGCCATATGGGAGAAAACCCATCTACCTTCGGTCCAAGCGGCGCAGCTGTCCCAGGAGAAGGAAGAAGACGAACGGATGCTTAGAGAAAATACGCATCTGTGGAGCAACCAGAGAGAATGCTGGATAAAAAAGGACAGCGTATATTCGCCTCCGTCCGCCGGCTCCGACGGAGGATCTGCGGTTGCAATCCCCGAAACGATCAGGTGGGACGATGCTCGCAAGCAATGGGAGCGATGGAGCAAGAACTTGACGACCCGCACCAAGGCCACGAAGCGCGCCGACGGCGCGGGGATCGCGGCGCCGTTCACCCGAGGAGCCTTCGTTGCGGTCCGTGCGGGGGAGGGCTGGGCCTCGGCCCCGGACCATCCCGAGGCGGAGAAGGATCGGATCGCGAGCGAGAGGGTGCGCTTCTTCCTGGCGTCGCCCGCGCGGACGGGGGGGGTGCTCGAGGTGGCGGACGTCACGTCGTGGGCCGCGCAGACGCTGCTCACAAAAAAGGCTGCGCGAGAAGCGGACGCGGTGGATTCCGGCAGGGCGCTCTTCTCCATCGACGCGCTGGCGTCGTCCCAGAGCGAGAAGGGAGGGAAGAAAGGAAGGGGGGGAATTAAAAAGAGCACGAGGAGGAGGCAACACGAAGATGAAAATGTGGAAGGGGAGGAAGGAACAACGGCTGCTAGAAAGGGAGCCGGGTGCACGGCCAGGATCAGCAAAAAGTATTTGGATCGGTTGTGATGGTTGTCGAAAGAGGCCTCCTTTACGCCGTCTGCAATCTACACCTGTACTTGCATGTGTCTTCTAAAAGTAGGTTTTTCACTCTCGGCCAAGAAGGCGATGGGGCTTCGACGTTGCAAAAGTTGCCGTCCGGAAGAGAGAGGACGCAGAAGGTCGGTGCTGCTGATCCACGTTGTTGAATCAGGCTATGGAGAGGATCGCCGAACATGTGACTGCGCATAAACTCTGGCGAAGAGGTTCAATGCAACCATTGGCAAAGCGAATCATTCTTTAACAGAAACAAAACAATTGAGTATCATATTAAGTGCGGTGCCAAAAGATCTTTCAACCATCCAGTGTCCGAATTGACACACACGTTTGATAGAGCTTCAATCAGTCTTGTGACGGCACTAGTGGATGTCACAAAGTCTCAATCTGGTCACAAACTGCTTGACACAACAAAACTCACGACCGTAGTCACACCCAGTCTCACGTTTGTGACACTCACACTAGTGAGGACACAACAATTTTCCACGCTCACTTGTGATGTCACAAAAAAATAGCGTGTGTGACATCGCTGGCGTCAGGGACAAAAAACGATTGAAGGGTCCAAAACAGTGCTCGCAAAATTGCCCGATTTTGTTCGTTTTATTGTTGGTGTCGAGCAGCTTTAGAACAGATAGAGAGCTTTTGCGACATCCATTGTGTACGCCACAGTTGAAACTACACGCGTGCTCGTGGGCTAGCAATCGTGACCCACACTAGTGGGAAGTGGATGTCACAAAAACTCGGCGGAGTGATCAGACAGCCACGAGACTTGTGACACTCCCCACTAGTGCAGTCACGATCACAGCCCACTCTCACGAGTGTGGTTTCTTTAAGTGACCACACTAGGGGGGGGTGGATGTCACAAAAATGATGCAGAGCGATCAGTCAGCCACGAGACGAAGTCGAGTGGCTGTCTGATCACTCCGCTGAGTTTTTGTGACAGCACGAGTGCGGGTCACGATTGCAAGCTTGAGAGCACCGTGTAGTTTGAATTGTGACGGACACAGTGGATGTCACGAAAGCTCTCTATCTGGTCTAAAATTGTTTGATATCAACAACAAAACAAACAAAATTGTGTGATTTTGAGAGGATTGTTTACGCCTTTTAGTCGTGTTTTGTGCCCGACGCCAGCAACGTCACACACCCTCATTTTTTTCCTCACTAGTGAGCGTGGAAAATTGTTGTGTCCTCACTAGTGAGTATCATAACAGTGTGGCTTTATGTGACCACGAGCGTGAATTTTGTAGTGTCAAGAAGTTTGTGACCAGATTCCGACTTTGTTACATCTACTAGAGCCGTCACAAAAAATGAGTGTGATGTGTCACATCATCACTGGTGTATTATGCCGAGTACACAACATGACTAAAATTCAAAAGTCCAGAATAATCCTCGCGGAATTGTCATATTTACTTCGTTGAGTTGTTGTTATCAAAAAGTTTTAGAACAGACTTCGATTTTTTGCAACATTCAATGTGTCCGTCACAGTCGAAACTACATGTCAAAAGGTACGCTGGCTGGAAGCTTGGGAACCTTCAGCGAGTTCTGAATCGCCAAATCGAAGTTCATTTGGGGATATGTCACTAGCTACGAAGGAATACGTGAAATTATATACGAGCGGTGCACGATACAAAAAGCGAATGCGGTCATTGAATCTCGTGAATCTTTGAGGTCATCGATACTCGAAGAACACTCGGAGAAGATCTATTTTACAGTCGTGCGATACATACTGGCGTGCACACGCGAACTCTGCGACACAAGTCCAAACCATAACGTCTCATAAATTGCATTCTATCATCACCGACAAGTCATTTAACACGGTACATCTAGTAAATTACATCCAAACTCAAGATACGACAAGGTTGAGACGAGTCCGCTCTTACTAGCTTTGTTACTACTATTAGATGGTTATTCGCCACAAATTAGACCATCTGAATCACTCCAAAATAGAAAGCTAGGAGCTCTTCAACAGTACACGATTGCCAAGAAATTTTGATGTATGTAAGTCACACAATTGTTGTATGCTGGGCATGTTGTTAAACGTTTTCCACATTTGCTAAGCTGTTATTTTGTGTTTCGTTGCATGTCACGTGTTGATGTTGATAATGTGCCTGAACTTTTTTCGAAGAAATAAGAGGATCTTTCTTAGAGACCAGCATTAGGGTACGACAAAATTCGAAAAAAGGAGTCAATGAACAGGTTGATTCACTGTCAAACTTTCTACACAAATGGAAGTAAATTGTAATGGGTGCAAAAACGAATTATTTTCACAATTTCTAGGCTAACAAAAAATACCCTATCTTAGGAAAATACCCCAATATCACAATGACCTCAGTACCCCTTGAGGTCAAAAATAAACATGAGTTTTCCAAGATTATCCTGAAAGGTGAAAAGGGTTTAAACTAGTTGGGTATCTTCCAGATCAATCAATATTATACCATGACTGCAAGAGTTTTCCAGACGCAAAAGGAACAAGTGATCTCTCACCCTTCTTCAAGAAATTTTCATATTGACTCCTGCAGAATCCTATGAGAGATATTCTCTATGATATGATTGCACCAGTTGGTGCCGTTTATCGCTCTGTTCAATGTGGCAACAGGTAGGTTGGTATTTGTTTAGGGAGGACGATTTTGGTTGTGTATGCCAAGACAGATAGATGACCGAAATTTTGCACACATAGTGGCATCTGAGTATTGGACATCTATATGAACGTCTCTATGTTGTGGACTTCCATAAAACAAGACGTAAAAAATTGAACCTTTCGTGTGTACCCTTCTCTAAGAGTGACCAGTAACGCCATATGACAGTGTGTCAGTGTAACCAAGGCAAATTACTTTCGTGAAGACATGGTAAATTAAACTTATGTTATCTTTATAATTGCATGCTGGTGCGTCCTTGTGCAATTCTGAGGAGAACAATCAAAGGTCCCCTTTTTTCTGATAAGGAATTTTCTCCTTTGTGTAGGCAGGTACTTTCGGCTCATTGCAATGAGACGGGTGAGACGTAGGTACTGGTCATATTATTAAGCAGTTGTCGGAATCTTAATTCCAAACGCCCCGAGTCTCTTCCCACAGGCTCCTCTGGTCTCTTTCGTACCAACCAAACCAAAGCATCCGACCTTCCCTTTGGTTCGTATTGGGACCACCTTCCACATTGAGTGCAGTTTAGGGCCAAGGAGAAACTAGTCGCACACGTAAGTTGTTTTCCACAGAAGGGAGTTATCTCATCTCGACGCTCGGTCCGGAACCAACAGCGGCCTTTGCCTGAATTTGCAAACGCGTTCGATGCGCAACGCTCCGCGAGTTGGCGTCTGCCAGCACCTGAGCGTACAGAACCGCCTTTCCGGCGTCGAGCCTGCCAATTTCGGGTTTTGCGGACGCAATGGACGTAACATCTGAGGTAAGAGGGTCCTTCGGTCCCCCTCGCGACCTCAACGACCGTCGGCCGTCGCGGCGCCTCCGTCCCCGCCTACGTCTACCCCGACGTCCGCGCACGCCCCCTCCAGCCGCGCCCGTTCCTCCCTCCGTCTCCTCCGTCGCTCGGCCTCCCTCGCCTCCGTCCGTTCCGCCAGCAGCGCCTCCGTGGCGCGGACGAGGGATCGATACTCGTTGAGCAGGCGGGGCACGTCTCGCACCCCCACGGATTCGGGACGAACGGAGAGGTACCGATACGACCGCGCAAAGCCGGGGGGGAGGGGGGGATCCTCGGGGGGCAGGGTAGCGGCGAGGGGATCGGAAGCCGAGCCCTTCGCGCCCGCCAGGGGGAAATCATCTGGCACGCGCAGGGCCCACGCGAGGTCCACGGCCTCCCCGTTCAGACGCGCCTCGCGCACGCGCCGCGCCGCGATCCGGACCTCGACAGGTCTTTCCTGGACGACGTCGCATCGGACGCCGTCGCCTTCCGCGTCCAGGGGGTGCACGCCGGACCCATCCACCTCCATGCGCATCGCGGTCATCCGCTCCTCTTCCTCCCTCTTTTCCTCCTCCTCCTCTTCCCGCATCCTTCTCCTCCGTCCTTCCAGCGCCTTTCGGAAATCCTCGGGACTCAGGTGGAGCACGGCCCCCTCGCCCATCCCTCCCAGCGTCACCTCGGCCAGGTGGCCCTCCACGTCCAGCTCCCGGACGAACTGCAACGCGCCGCAGAGGTTGGCCAGCGCGTAGCCCCCCTCACCCCCCCGGATCGAGGAGGGATGGGCGAAGGTCTCGACGAGGCGCAACGCCGAGGGGAGGCCGGGGGGCGCCGCGCGGAGGAGGGCGAGGATGAGCGCGGGGAGGACGTCGTCCGCGCCGGGGGGATCCCCGCCTCCCCCGACCTCCGCCGCCGCGTTCAGCGCCGCGACGACGGCGCGGTGGGCTCCCAGGATCGAGCGCAGCATCTGCCGCGGCGAATCCGCGCGCTCCACGGACCTCAGTCGTTCGACGGCGTTCGACAAGTCCGCGTCCTCGATCCCGCGAGAGGTCAGGCACCCGATCTCCAAATGGGCGGGGGTGGCGAATTGGAGGGAGCGCATCTTGAGGTGGAGTTCCCGATCGCGCTCCTCCGCCGCCTTCGTGCCGTCGGCGTCCGGGATCCGTTCCGCCTCGAGGACCGCGTCGACGGAGCGTCGTATTTTGCCGTAAGCGAAGGCCTCTAGGCACGCCCCGAGTTGCTCTTTCGCGTCGGCGCTCGGGCCCGCCGCATCCCCGCCCTCCCCGCTCCCGGATCCGGCGCCGAGGAAGTCTCGGAATTCCTCGCGCTCCTCCGCCTCCCGCGCGGTCTTCTTCAAGAACCCCTTCACGGCCTTGGCCAGACTCGCCGCGTGGCCGCTCGACGCCTTGGAAGAGGACGTCGAGGTCGCCGTGATCGTGCTGTCCGCCTTCTTCAGCTGCTGATGAGCCTCGTTGGAGCTGCTCTCCTTACTTAGTTCCTTTTCCTCCTCTTCCAAGCTCGAAACCATGACCCCCGAGGCCTCCTCGATCGTCTTGCAGAACTTCTTGATCGAGGCCACGAGGTCGGCCGCGGGGGGATCGCACAACACGTCGAGGAAGGCGGCGTACCGCACCGGATCGGGGACCAGAGGGGGATCGATCCCGTTGGCGGAGGAGGAGGACGCCTCGGGCCTTCGCTCGGAAGGCGGCGTCGATCCCGACGTCGATTCCCGGGCCGATCCCCTCCCGTCCTCCCGCGGCGACGACGCGACCGCGTCCCACGACAGCCCCTCTCGCTCCAGGAGGCGTCGGAGGACCTCGTCCGCCCGCCGTCCTCCCCCGCCGACCATCGCGGAGATCGCCCGAGGCGCGGCCGGCAAGGATCCTCCCGGCCGACACGCCCTCAGCGAACCCAGGAGGGTCCGTCCCCCGCCCCCTCCCCCTCCTCCTCCGACGGCGGCCTCCGGGACCTCGCTCCCGCTCCTCCGCGCCCTCCCGTCGCCGCGGATCCAAGCGATCCGATCCGCCCGGGCCTCGAGGAGCAGCTCGCGCCGTCGGTCCGACGCGCGGGAGGCGCGGACGGCGATCCGGGCGTCGACGTCTGCTGCGGAGGAGGCGGAGGAGCTAGAGGGCGGGGCGGCCGCGGCGCCGGAGGAGGCGGACCCGGGACCGGTGGGGGAGCCGGAGGCGGACGGATCGGCGCCGACGGCCGCCGTCGTCGTCGTCGCCGCCACCGCGGGGGCGGGGGGGAGGCGGACGACCGTGCCGCCGCCTCCTCCTTCCGGCGGGGGCGCCGGAGCGACGCCGTCGCCGGTCGCCATGATGGAGCAGGGGTGGATCGAAGGTGGATATTTTGTTTGTTTGTCAGGACCGTATTTTGTCTCTTTCGGTCAAAACTTGGTTTTCGGTAGAATTCAAAACGAATTTCGCTTATTATTTGAAATTTCTGAATTATTATTTAAGTCTCATGGTAACTAATACGTAGGTGCATCTACCATACGGTGAAGTCTGTTAAATGATATAGAATCGGCAGATAGATGAGGGAAACTAACAATATCATTATTGGCCGCTTTTGGTCCCCCCACCCCTCAAACCAAGCCAAAGCAAAGGCTCCGATCCGAGCCGTGCAATATGAGGCCGCCCATCGTTCCATTCCGCCCTTGGATCCGCGGCAGCCGCGCGCGTCCTCCGTCCCGCCCGCTGTCCGGGCCGGGGCGGCGGGCGCCCCCGGCGGCGCGGCCGCCGGCGACGACGTCGTCGTCGTTGCAGCACAACGGCCACCTCGGCGTCAGCGCCCCGAGCGACGGCAACGGCCTGCACGACCTGCCCGAATCGACGGGCATAAGCTACCTGGACACGTGGATGGGGAAGTCGAACCGACGGGGGCGCGGGGCGCCGCCGTCGGCGATGGCGCCGCCGCGATCGAAGGTCGATCGATCGCGCGTCGACCCGCGGGCGACGAGCCTGCCTCCCCCGACCATAGCGAAGAATCCAGCTCGCGCTTTGTCTCCGTCGGCGCAGATCGACGGCCTGCCATCCTTCAACTGCCAAGTGTTCACGCTTCGGCCTAGTGAAGGGGACACGCCCGAATCGTTGATGGGGATGATTGATCGCCTGGTTCGCGATGCCGAGCAAAAGCACGTGGTGGGCGATCAGAGAACGACGATTCCGTTGATGCTGCACATGTCCTCCCTCGATGCCTCTACTGCGAAGGGCACGCTGATCGGATTCGCGGATGCCATTAGATTCCATCAAGGAGGGGAAAGCTCCACCTCGCAGGCGGTATCGAAAATCGGATTGTCTCTCGTGGGCGTCGCCAACTTAAAAGACCCATCCATGGCAGACGAGGCCTGCTCCTTGAACTTGCCGATCTTCACCGGCAACGATCAATCCAGTGCGAGCACAATTTTTGACGGTGCGTCCGTGAAACCGAAGCGGAAGAGGCGAGGTGGCGTCGCGCCGCTGCTGCGACAAAGAAGGCCTGGAGTGGCGGCATCGAACGCAAGCGTGGCAAGCGAGGAGACGTCCTCAACAATCAGCACGAAAGACGAAGCACCAAAGGACGAGGATGCAGCCGAAGTCCGGATCGTAGGAACGGGCAAACTCCCACCACACAATTCCGTGAGAAGCAGCACCAAGGTGCACAAGGGGTCCGTGCGGTCCGGCCAGCTCCTGTCCTCGGACCTCCCGAACCAATCGCTGGTCGTGATTGGGAGCGTCAACCCCGGCGGAGAGGTCTGGAGTGAGGGCGACGTGTACGTGTTCGGCAAGCTCAGAGGGAGGGTGCTCGCGGGCCTGTCCGGCGTTGGTGGGAGTGACACGGGGGTTTCTGATCGGGACGGGGGAACCGTGGGCGCGAACGGCCACGCCGCCTCCAGCGATAGGACGGCGATCGGAGTCGACGAGGATTCTCGCGGGCAACCACAGGGAAGTGGGAATGCGAATCCGAGGTCTCCCAGCAGAATCTTTGCCACCTCGTTCGACCCCGAGCTCGTCTGCATCGGCGACCGGTTCACCACGGTGGACGACGTGGCCGAGACGTGCGGATTGGACGGCGTGGGTCCCGCCATGGTTACTGTTGACGAAACAACCGGGGATCTTTTGTTTGAGAGGATAGATCTTTGATAAACGCAGTACAAAAGTGCTTGCGACTGAAGCTAAAAACAAAGGTGGCCCACCCACCACCACCCGCCACAATACCTCTAGGGTGAGCCTGACAGTTTCGCATGTGGGAGAAATAATATCCCGAGAGCTCTTGATGGAGAAACCAAGTGAAAGGTCTCATTGAGTTCTCTCGTCAAAATGTCTTTTGCTATCTGATCGGACAATAATTTTTATGACAGTCGGCCGCCCCGAGGGACCTCTCCGAAAAAGCTTGACTTGTTTGGCGCACTCGCTTTACCTTGCTGAATTGTTACTAGCTTTGCATGATAACACTTCCTATACTAAGATAGTGGCCGCACAGTGGCAAATTCAAACTTTAATGGCATTATTGATCAGTACTCATCAAGGCTATTATGTCGGGTCAAAGTATGACTTCATAATCATTTTCAGTTGTGAACACTGATGACTAAGTTCGCTAGGACCATCTGCTAACATATCTGGTTGCCAACATATCTGGTCTCATCTGCCAAATATGACTGAAATACCTCCTTTTTGAGGGTGTATCGGCCCTGAATCACCAAATGGGCTCAATATCGTCATTTCTAATAAATATTGACAAGCTGACTTCACTGGGCATACGTACTTTTTGAAAAATAAAATATTTTCGGAGATATTTGAAATTGTATGTTGCTACCAACACATTTGTTGGAGGGGTGTCCACAAAACTCCCCGTCAAAGAAGTCAAGCCCGCAAAATGAGTCAAGTTGTCTCTAACAAGAACGTCCAGCTAATGACAGACATTGAAATGCTAATGAAACTAAGTAGATATCAGAACCTTGTCAAGATGATAAGAAAATTGCACATAGACTTTGATATACTGCATACTTCATTGCTCTTACTGGTTGAGTCATATCTTCTACAATATGGGGGCCGGCAAATATCCATGGTGCTTTTGGGTGCTAAAGAAATGTTATATTGCTGTTAAATGTGCATAGGTAGCTGTCCTAATACTCCAGAACCAAATTTATGTCAAAGAATGATTGCTCAGGCATTCAAAAAGAAGCTCTAACCATCTGATTACTCATTAAATTGGTTGCAACGGTGAAGATGAGGATCCAAATTTTGCATGTTGGCATTGCAGTCCGTCCAAACACCCAAATCAATTGTCTTTTCCCATTAGAATTGAGTTCATGCGTGGTATCAATAAATCATGCAAAGCATGCTGCTAATATTTTTAGACATGCTATATTTTGGACCTTATTTTTGTACAAGAAAAATTGCCACTCAAAGGACCCTCTCTAAATATGCTGTCTCGGATTATTATTGTTCAAGCAGCTACCATAACGCATGATCTACTTTCACATGCCTTGAATGATGCTCTGTTTTGTCATGATTTTGTTACAAGTGGTGTTTCGTTTTCTTTTTAGATTTCATGTGTTTGACAAAAATTTATTTTTACGGAGGTTGGAAGTGTCAAGACCTCTCTATCGTTGAAATGCAATATTCTCTGGTGGAATATCAAATCTTCAATGTAAGGGTTTATCAACATCACCAACATTTTTTAATCTGCGTTTGAGACTAAGTTTTCTTTGGCACGTGCTGGGGTAGATAATTAATATTACTGAAGCTATTCGAAACTGTTTCTGACTACAATAGGGGCAAACATGAAGACCATGGAAAAGGATCATTAGGATTGGGGTAGTATATAATTAAATTTCTTGATTGTTTATTCATAATTTAGGGAGAGTGTGTACCAGGAATTTCAATATGATGCCTATGTTTTTATTCATCTTGAGTAATTGAAAATTTGCTTGAAAGAGAAGAAAATTCCAACCTGTCTCGATATCTTTGTGAATGACCAAGAAATACTATAATAAATAATTTTATGAACCATTAGCCATTAGTGGGCAGTTGATAATTGGGGGTCAAACAACCACCAACCACGTTTTGGAGAGTCCCCAAGTCATTTGCTTTTGTAAAATCAATGCGATGCTGAAAATCTTTAATCTCGACATTCATTATGAGAGAGGATTCAGTAACAATGGATTCAAGCTAAACTCACTGAAAATCATTTTCCTACTTGGTATTTGATTGTATCAGGGTGAAGGGGTGATCCTGCAAGACATCAGTAGGTATATTGAAAGGATTTTGCGTGTGTGCACACGGCACATCATGGGAGTAACCACCATGGTATGGCATCATTGTGAAGAAAATATAGTCATTCAATGTTGCAAAAAAGCTACAGCACTGGGTAGAAAGTTGTACCTAAAGTTTTCGTAATCCCCTGATATACCGTCGAGGCTAGGAGACCATCTTGACGGAGAGG
>JALLPA010003270.1:0-13248 GCA_036939895.1 Thalassiosira exigua | reverse complement strand
AACACTACTGTGTGCCGCTGCATCGCCAGAATTCCCGTCCCGGGGGTACACAGGTTGTAAAACTGCATTCACCGAGGCAGGAGGGCAAGGGTGCCGGTCCATTATTTTTTACGAACCATGGTTTCCGCCGTCTTTGGATCGTCCTAACTGACATGGATCGCTTCCAACGCGTTCCGGTTGGTTGGGAGGAGGGGAACACGTATGTTTGATGCCATGGACGTGCGGTGGGGGTCGGCCATTGCTACCGGCTAAGGCCTAGTCACAAGAAAAACTGGTGAGCCAAAACTACGTCATTCGTTATTGATCTCCTCGTCGTCACTAATCGGCTCTCTCTTTTTGCCTCGTGTGTCTTAATATGGTTGGAAAGGACCGGATGGGCTGGGGGAAGGTGCTGGGAGCTGTGGGGTTGCGGAAGGAACAGCGCCCACGGGTAAGACAAAAGTATTTTTTTGTGATTTTTCGTGGCTGTGGCACAGCTCACCCCACCCCACTCCCCCAAGCCTCTGCATTAATAGAGGGCTTATCCGACTCCTCTTCGTCGGTTTGTTTAAGGAGAGCACGTGTGTTTGGGCCTTGGGGTAGGCCGAGGCCGAGGACGACCACTGCCCTGGCCTATGGGCTTGACCGAGCAGGAGGGGGCACGGGTCTGCATCATTGCTGACCGCGCCCGTCCCCACAACCTCGGAATTGAAGGAGGTCGCAACCCATGCGACCTAGTACCGGTGAACGATTGGAGACGCATTTTCAGGCTATGGGGTAGCCGTCGGACTACTTTTGGACAAGGCAACGGGCTAGGCAGCTCTCGGCAGCAGCAGCAGCAATGTTGGGGCCATCGGACTACCCATTGGATATATTTAAAATAGAGCAAGTAATTACTTGAAATGGCAAAAATAATAAAATAAATACATTGTCACATTGTCTAAGTGATTGATGATTTGCTAGACTGCCCATCTTTGGGGGGGCACCGCTACGCCCCGTGGGTTTGATATTGCATGAAAGTGTCCAAGTTTGTAATTAAAAATTTGGATATTTATTTTTCTACCAGGACCTATGTAAAAAGTATCCAAATTGATAACAAAAAATTATGTATTGTGTACAAGTACCCATACAATTACCTCTATGTACGTACCTACCCCAAAAAAACGAACGTTTGGGCCACAAACAGAGAGGAACCCACCAATTTGTTTTAGCCAAACTTTCATGACGTCATACTGGGACCTAGCTGGGTTGGTATTAACACTCGCCTTTGAAATTGGGCCACCCTGGGGAATTTTTGAAAATGGGCAAAATATCATGCTTTCCGCTATATCCCAAGAGTCACAACTTTAGGTCTCAAAATCAACACCTCCGGCCAATTTTTCGAGAAAATTTTCTGTGACATACTATTTTGATCATGCTGAACAATGTCCAACAAAAATATTTTAGCTTGGGGGGAATAATTTGTTGAGTGGTAATATGGGTGCCGCCTCTATCACAGCCGGTCATACAGTGGAGCGTTGATCGTGGTGTTTGATAGTCACCGAGGTGTCGAGACGCATTATGTCATACATCGGGAGTGATAGTTCTGAAGGCACACAATCAAACAGGCTGTGGTTGCTGTAATAGGATTGGGCAGGGCAGTAGCGACATCAGCTGCGGCCCCTGCCTGTGTAGCGCCGGTGACTACAGTTGCGGCCCATGCCCTGGCATCCACAACGTCAGTTGTGGTCCCTGCCTGTGTAGAGCTGGCGACTGCAGCTGCTTTCTACTTCCGTCTGGGGGGATGCGCTCGTCACAATGCCCTCTTCTTTGGTGACGGTGGCGATCATCTGGACGCTGGCTGATTTGATGCCTGACTCCTTTGCAAGCACTCCTGGAGGCCGGCGCTCGTCGGGCAGCTCAGGCTCGGCATCATGTTGAGCTGCCTTGCGTCTAGAGGGCAGTCATGGCGGCCTGCGATCGCCAGGCAGCTCAGACTCGGCATCGTCCCAAGTATACACTTCAGGCTCGGAGGCTACGGTCTCTCGTCCGGCAGCCAGTCCTATGGCCTCCTGCCAAACCGGCACTCCTGTGGTCCTGTGCTCGTCAGGTATCCTGAGCTGTGGCCTCTTTGCCAGTCCTACGGCCTCGTGCCAAGCAGGCACTCCTGCACGCCCGCACCCGGCAAGCACTCTCAGAGGTCTGCGCTCGCCAGGCCCTCTTGGATGACAACGCACGCAAGGCATCTCGACCCCTTGTCCGTTGGCCTCTCGTCCGACAGCCAGTCCTGCAGCCTCGTGAGGCCTGCACACGACAGGCACTCCTGGACGCCAATGCTTGTGAGGTTCCTCAGTCCCTCATTTATTGGCCTCTCGTCCGTCGGCTAGTCCTGCAGCCTTGTTCCTGGTAGGCACTCCTGGGGGCCTGCGCTCGTTGGACAGCTTGGGCTCAGAGGCTGTGGCTTCGCGACATGGGTGCATGCGCTCTCCAGGTACCTCACATTGAGGGACCGAGTCTGACCCTGATGCCTTGTTGCCAACTGGAGCCTCCAATCATTCGCTTGCATTAGTGCCCTCGGTTCGCATGATTGGCTCCATGCCACACCCACTCCTGTGGTCCAATCTCAGCTTGTCTTGAGCGAGGGCCAAAATGCTCCTTCGTGGTGACGTGGTCGAATATGTGAGGGCGTCGGCTTTTAGCCCAGGCTCTGGCTCTGGTGTGGCCAGCTCTGGAGCAGCTGACTTTTGCTGTGGCTCTAGTGTGGCTGGATCAGGCGCTGATATAGGCCTGGCTGGCACCCTCTAGCGCTGGCCCCGATAGTTGAGGCTCTGGCTCTGGTAGAGTTGGCCATGACACTGGCACTGGCTCTGGCGCTTGCTCTCCTGCAAGCCCTTTCTTCTTGGCTCAGGCAACCAGGTCCCTGGTGCACGCCCTCTTGCCAGGGGATTGCTTGTAACCGGTGACTCTCTGGATTACCTTGGTCCGGTCTTTGCTGTCGGCCTCTGCCAGCGCCCGCATGACTACTTGTTCTCTACCCTTGGCCTCGTTTTACGCAGTGGCAAGGCGCTTGATAATTTCCGACACAGGGAAGTATTTGACCCGAAACCTGCCCACGTGGCAACTTACGCCGAGCCCAATTTGAGGACGACCTCTCTCGTTGCGTTCTGCTTCCCAGGACTCAAAACGGGGGAGGTCTGCAACACGTTGTCGACTGCAGGCGCGTGGGCTGTACCGCCAGCTTTGTCAGGAAGAAGTCCCCCGTCTCTCTGTATGGGACAACTCTCGACAGGGCCACTTTTGACGTCAGGAGCACCCTCTGCGCGGATGCGCTCTGTTTTCTTGCATCCTCCTTCAACATCATTAAAAATGGCACAGACGTTTGTTGTATGGGCGCTCTTGATCCCTTCCCTCTTGGCGGTGCATTCTTTGGATGTAGTTGGTGAGCGGATTACGCCGCTGTCGCTGCCGGAACTTTCTGAGTGCGCATCTCCGCGGGAGCTCTGGGGCAGTGGTGCTAGCGTCACTCTCCTCCTTAACTCCTACTCCAGAGTTAGTTGATAAGCGGGTTTCGCCACTGTTGTTGTCCGGGGTAATCCCGCTGTGGATAACCCTGGCGTGCTTCCACTTCTTTGCGTTCTTGGCTCTGATGACTTCAGTCTTTCCAATGAGACTCTCGTCCTCTACGGTGTTGTACTCAACCCCTTCGCCCTCGTTTCCACTCGCCTTCGGTGGAATCGTTGCCAGACTCACTGTACCACTCTTTCTCCGCGGCTTCGCCCCTGAACAAAACTTTGGTCGCATTGCCCTCGGACTTCTTGTCCTCGGTGACCCAGTTGTTCTCGTCACTGGCGTCATCCTCTAGCTACTCGTCTGTGTCTGCTCACTTGCCCCCAGTAGTTTCGTTGCTGTATTCATTGGGCCACTCGTGTTTCGCGTTGTTGACCCTGGACAAGACTTCGGCTGCGTCGCCCTCGGGCTTGTCGTCCTTGGCAACCCAGTCGTTCTTGCCGCTGGCGCCATCCTCATACCACCAGTCCGCCTTGTCTGCATCCTCAGGCGAGCTCTCCTAGTCAACGTCATCCTCAGACAGCTTGGTCTCACTGGCGTCGCTGTCGGACCACTCGTCCTCCAAGTCTTTGCCCTCGGACAAGCTCTCCCAGTCCGTGTCATCCTCGGGTAGCTTGGCCTCTGCCTCGACCACAGCTCCATAGAGGATCACCAGAGTCCCTTTTGTGATCCGCCAGACATCGCAGCAGAAGGCGGACACGAGGGAAGCAGGGCCACTACCTGCAGTGTCCGTCTGCACCGCGTCCCGGACACACCACTCCAGCGAGCGGCGGAACTTGGCGTCGCCGCGTCCCTTCATGGTGAGGGATGTGAAAAGCCTCTTCTCATCCTCGCTTGCCATCGTCACAATCTACCTCATCCCGTCGACAGCAGCCTCGACCAGCACGGCCATTGAGATGTCATCGTCCTTCACCTCCCAAGGGGCGGCCCACAAATGCAACATCTTCTGCAGGAGGTCATGTTTGTCGAAGCCATCGACGAAGAGGTCCAGGCTGCTCGACTTCCCCATCGTCATTGTGCATCTTGGACAGCCGTGAGGGGTGCACCTCTACTGGAGAAAGAGGGAGTAGGAATCTTTGCCGATCTTTGGGTCGTATTTTTTGTGGTTTTACGCGCGCCTGCCGCGCGTTGCGTACATTCTTGTACACGGTAATATTTTCGATAAAATGTTAGCAGCACACTGATTTGGGGAGTGTTGCCGGCATAATATTGATCCAGTGGGATGTAAGTTTCGATTCTGAAGGGTGTAATAAATTGGCTAATTTTTACCCCCCCTGCCTGCGGCCCAGTGGGCGGGGCCCTAACCAAAGCATGCAGACACCTCTCAGTGACCCAGTTTAGATGTCATGGAAACTCAGATTCTATAGGAATTATGAGCTCTCTAATGGCTTGTATTCCATCAAATATTACTCAAAAATCACTGCACAACCGCATGTGGTGACGTCTACTTCAATATTGGCCCAGCGGCTACGAGTTTTGATGAAATATTGCAATTTCCAACACATATTGCCCCCAAATTTTCACCAACCTACCCCCTCGAAACAGAAGGCAAACGATGCGATTTGCCTCTTCATTTATCATTTTGAACATCTTATATTTGCTAGAAAAAAAGTGAGTAATAAAAAATAAAAGTTCATATGCGAGCTCCCGATTCGCCCCGGAACACGATTTTTACATATTGATCGCCAATCATTAAAAAAGCTTCTAATTGTAAAGATATGACGTACTCTAGCGATATCGTACGTGCATTTTACAATAAAATATATGTGATTTGCCTCTTGTTTCACGTTTGCCTCTCGTTTTGTTGGGGTGGCAACAGTAAAGCACGGAAGGGGCTATTTGAGATTTAATTAGTGAAGTGCTTGATTTTTATTTGATATGTTATGTGGGGGGTCTCCAAAGGTGCATCACATCTCACATACAGGGCAAAGCTACAAGTGCGCGTCCGAAACACCACATCAAGGCGTTCCAAGGTAGCGTTTTCTCTCCCAGAAAATTGCATAAATTTGTCAAACGTCTATCACCAGCGACAGGGATCTTACTAACATGTCTGGGAAGGGATCCGATAAGTTGCCCAAGGATCCATGGGTCACTGATATCGAATCCTTGTGCAAGAAGGCACTGGCTCTTGTGGTGGTTGAGATGATGGGTGCAGCAAAATAATCAGAGGATGAATGTCATACTAAGAGCAAGCACATACGGATTCGGATGCACAGCCCTGACAACATTCGAAAAATGCAAAAAGTTTGCCTCATCACTACAGCATCAGCAGTGAGCCTTGAATCTTCTTTGATGGAGCCAGAAGAACGCGTAGATAACCCGCCATCCGACCAAAAGAAGGTCCCAGTTCTAGCTGTGTCGAAGAAAATAAAGTCAATCAAAGATGCTCAAGATGCAAGGGTTCACAAGAAGAAGTTTCAAGCATACAAGAATGATGTGCACAAGAGAACTACCACTTTATATGCCAGGGAAAAGGCAAAGCCAGATGGCAAAGGCATGTCATCGGATAAAGTTGTGAAATAAATGTCAGAAGTGTTCGATCATTTTCCGGCAGCCACGAACGTGCATTGGTGTGCAAGAGAAGGTACGACAAGGCAGTCTCCTCTCTAATGCGGAGCTCAGAGCGCCATTCCATTTTTTTCAAAACTCTGTGCACTACAGAGTTTGCATCTATGGTGAGAATAAATCTAATCAACAACAGGAACCCATGAACGAGAGAATAAGAGGAAAAGGCTAGCATATAAAGTAACACAGCTGCATGGACAACGAAGACAAGACATCATTATCTTTGGTTAAGATGCTGTTGCTAGAGACTTCCGTAGATATCCTTGCAGACAAGGGTGCCACTGCTGAGTATTGCAGGATTCAGTGGACAACCTACACCAACATCAAAACTTGGTTCAAACACTTGGAGGCGAACTTGCTCCAACTCAGATTTTCTGAGCGACAGGATAGAGATGTTCATATCCTAAAAAAGCAAATCAAGAACGTACTCAACTTCGATGACATCTGCCTGTCCATGGATGGCAGCCATGGTCCCAGAGGTGGGTGTCCATTTGTTGTGTTTTGTTACCCTAATCTTTCTCGTGTCAAAAATCCAACCTGCAAGACAGCAGAGACGACGACCATTATCACAGGGAGCAATGCGCTGGGTGAGGCACTGTCCCCACACTTTTACTTTCAAACCAAGGCAAAAAAGAGAGGGAGGGACTCAGCAACAAGATAGTTGAGCTCATTCCCAATGTGGTGGGCCAGTGGGGCCTTGGAGGGGAGACCAAAAAATGCGCCACATTTGGAATTAACGAGAAAGACGATATGGATGACAAGGAGTTTGAAACGTACTTCAAAACAACATTCTTGCCATTTACCTGAAGACAAGGGATGCTCCTGGACGACATGTGATGGCATCAGCAGATAGTGGTCCAGGTAGAACCTGTGTGGCTATACTCACGAGGCTTCGGGTAAGGGGTATCTATCTCTATTAGAATAGAGCCTCTATCTGGGTGTACCAAACACAACCGTCGTGACACAATAGACAGACCAGAATTGCGACCCCTTTGAGATGCAGTTCCGATACAACCTTGCCAATAGCATCCAGCGTTACTTCGAGATGAAGAAGCCAACATTCATGCCGCCGTGAATTGTTGGGTTAGTTGTCTTTGGTTGCACTGATCCAGAGACTGGCCTCGTGATACCAGTTGCCCAAAGTGCATTTGAGGTTGCCTTTGCAAAAGAAAGCTGCCTGAGGGCATGGGCAAAGTGTTACAAGATGGCGTTGACGAGGAAATGCTTCAAATACAGTAAGGTACAACGCGCATTGGGCGACACCGAAGATGGCATCAATGCTGTCAACGGACACACTGTAGGATGCAAATGGCTTGTCCACACAACTGCTCACTCAACGTAGGTACCTTGGCCATCTCCTCAAGGTCAAGGTGAAAAAGGTGCCAAAAAAGTGAATCACCAAGCTGCACTTGAAGGAACAAATCAAAATCCAAGGAGCGGCAAGGTCCCACGGCAAGACGCTCATGTTGACTGAGGGAATGCATCTGATCTCTGACAATTTTTAAAGAGCGCAGAGGTGTCAAGTCAAAAAGGAAAGGTCAAGGCAATGGAGGCAGATAAGGTGATGCAGATTGACCAGGAGAAGGCATATAATGAGGCAGATGATATTCTGATTAAAGCCAAACCAGTTGATTCTCTCGTAAAAGAGTGATAGCCCTGATATGCTCCCTCTCGTGACGCTGCTTCTGAGGACTCCCATTTGTCACGTTGAAAGGTTTCTTTTGGTCTCCTTTTCTGAGGCAGATCTTCCCATTCCCTTTCGAGTGCCAGATGTTGCATGTGCTGATTCCTACGCTGACGCTGACATCGTCCCTCTGGGACTCTGGTTTGAGTTGCACTTGCACAGAGTTTGCTCGCCCCATCGGGTTAGCACGCATAGCTTAGCCAACCAGATAGCTCACTCTTTTTCCAATCATCACTTCTCGTGTTGATTGTTGGATCTTCACTCTTCTTGCTCCGAGGGATCATGTCCATGGTGGTCCAGCTTCCCCTCGGATATCCAGCTCTCTTTTGTGGTGCTCCGTGGACGTTTGAACTTGCGATGTAAGTGACGGCTTTGTTAAGCGGCTACCCAAGTGGTTGGCCGTGATGCCTGCTAACACGCTGCGCTGTGAGTGCATGGCTTTGAGCCTAGCTTGTCGTCAATTTCGTCCACTCAATTCCAGCTTCGTGGCCAATTTCGTCGCGCCGCTGGCTCTGCCCGGCCAGCCCATTTCTCGCCACCTTTGCCTCACCGGATTTTCTTTCTGGACTCGCCCGGTTGACGATTGCGTCGATGGGATTTCTCCAGTTGACGTTTGCTGCATTGACGAGGCTGTCTTCATCGCTCACTGGACTCATCCGGTTGCCCTTCGCGTCGACGGGTTCCGCCAGCTGACTTGCCACCGCTAAATTCTCCAGCACATCACCATGTGGTGGACGATGTGACATCGTTTGCACCAGCTAGGCTGGCCATCTTCCACTCTACATCAACGCCAACGCTGCTGGCTCTGCCAGGATGGCCATTCCGGGATGGTTTCGCCCGGCCGCTCATCCGCTCATTGGTTTTACTGGCGATGTGTTTGCACCAGCCTTCATGGCTATCTTTGTTTGATCTGACCCTTCTTGTCCAAGCCACCATCATTTCTCTTCGGACTTCAGGGGGGGGGGGGTAAGATGTCTCCATGATGATGGCACCACCTGCCGTTCATTGGCTTTGTCACGTTGACCAATGGGACGTCGCTGCTGTCTCCAATGAGCTCGTGCTCATGTGGCTGGTCTTGCCTCGGCAAGATGTTTGCTTGCAACAACATGCCCTTGAAGTCCAAGTCCGAGCCTTCATGCGCGATGTGCCGCCCATCCCAGTCCCGACAATGCAGCTGCGCTCCCGCCAGCCCATCAATGCACGCGACCGTTCTTTGACCTCATGCTGCGAGGCCATCCCAAGTCGTCCGAGCCGCCTATCCTAGCGTTTCATCATGTTGAATCACGTTCCATTTGCACGTCAGGCGATTCTTTTCGTTACACATCTGTCAAGTGACTACCTGCTGCCCCCACGCTGGTGCACTGGGTCATAAGAGTCATGCCTCTGGCAAGCCATGGTGCTACCATCTCATCCTATCATCAGGCACGTGCAAGCATGCTGCATGGATACAAGAATGTGAACGAGTACGGTGTGTGGCCATCTTCTGTGCGGGCCCTTCAGCCATGCCTTCACCCTCCATCAAGTGCTGCACTGTACATCCCACTACTTCCAGCAAGGTCTGATTCAAGAGTGTCGAGCAATCTACAGCGCCAGCTCATGTGCGCCATCAGTCCCTATCTTTGCGTTGGTGTCATCCTGTCCAGCACTCCGCCTCCGAGGTGGTCATCCGCTGAGGGTTGCCCAGCGCAGCCTTGCCTTCCTCTGTTTAGTGGCACACCTGACTTGGCAAATGTATAAATTGCGTTTGACGCGAATATTCTAGTGAGCAGTATGAATATTATTTAGATTTCAATATTGAGAAATTGACATTTGGCTTCTGTGTCGCTGGGCATATGCATGTATTTAGACACAATTGCCGTTGTTTATGCTACTAAGGTATTCTGCCTGTTGTCATAGTGTATGTCACGCTGAGGGATGCCTCACCTAGGAACGCACTTTGGCCAACGCCTTGTTTGTCCCGCCCCGGCTATGCTGCCACCCCAATATGTCTCTATCAGGGATATGTCAGAAGGGCCACCCCTGATCAAGTCCTGCCTTATTATTCGGTGCTGATCACGTCTGGAGTTGGTTCACGGACTCTACTGTAGACACCAGAATCCACTCTAGCTCCGACCCAATTTTTAGAGCAAGTTCAAGTACATTCAAGTCGACTTTCAATATCAAGGGTACCCGTAAGAATCAAGTCCTGTTTTCAAGCATTCTTGTCGAGAGGCCTCTCCCGTTGGCGAGCATTTTTCAGCCTCTCAGGGATTTCCAAGCACCTGCAGCAATTCATTTTGAGCGAGTGCATTGTTACTACTCACCCATTGGAGATGCAATCACGTTTCACTAAGGGAACGTAAAGGGTGTCATCAGTGTTTTGCAACGCAATCACCAAGGCCATTTTTGCAAGTGCCCTCATGTGTGATCACATCTGTATCCAGGAGCGACGGCCCATAAGAAGTTCCAGAAGCCCTCCAGTTCGGTGTCCCGATACACTAGCTCTGGTCTGCTTGACTTCATATGGCTAGATAGGAGTGGGCATGGTGGATACGTGCATCAGTGTACCATCTCATGCGTGTTTCAGTGCACCTTTTCACTTATCACCAACTGGTACATCGCAATCTCCCCATCTTGACTACTCCAACTCGGCTGGCCGTTGTTTCACTTACTATGTTACGCTGACACACCATCATCCATGTTCATGCTCAGGTTGCTATTGTCATCTCATCCCATTTGGACTGCATGGTGTAAATTCCGTGTCCATACAGACAATCTGTGTCGCCAGAGCTGCCTGGTCTTTGTGAGTATGACTCGTGGGACTCGCTATCTCCTGGCTGCTGCGGCATGGGCGGTATTAATTGGTGATCTTCAGTAATCAACCAACGTATCAACTTTCTATTTCGATTAGCTTGACACCCTAGTACAAGTTTAAGCCTATCAAGTATACATGCACAAGTCTATTGAAGACACACCATTTAGAAAGTTCAGTAAATAGTATTGGACTGTTGACCATGTGACCAAAGGGGATTTTTGCCTAGTCCATTGTGGACATTGGCAATTGCAGTGCAGCAGATTGGCAGCATCAGAGCAGATATGGGCAGAGCAGCATTCCCGGTTGAGCTGGTCCGGCCGTCCTCTTCACAGGTGACGCAGTAGCCTCGTCTTAGTTTTTT
The DNA here is from genome assembly GCA_036939895.1 of Thalassiosira exigua. Classification (NCBI taxonomy): domain Eukaryota; phylum Bacillariophyta; class Thalassiosirophyceae; order Thalassiosirales; family Thalassiosiraceae; genus Thalassiosira; species Thalassiosira exigua. Next base: position 2,319 of record JALLPA010003270.1, on the reverse strand, counting down.
GGGTGGCATAGGAGAGTGATAGCCCTATTAGGCTCCCTCTCTTGACACTGTTTCCAAGGACTCCCATTTGGCAGGTCGGAAGGTATCTGTCGGTCTCCTCTTCTGAGGCAGATCTTCTCATTCCCTTCCGAGTGTCAGATGTTGCATGTGCTGATTCATATGCTGACATTGCCCTTCTATGATGGAGTTACACGCAGAGTTGCACAGAGTTCGCTCGTCCCATCAGGTTAGCACGTATAGTATAGCTAACCAGATAGCTCACTCTTTTCCCCATCATCACCTCTCATGTTGATTGTTGAGTCTTCACTCTTCTTGCTCCAAGGGATCGTGATCATGGTGGTCCATCTTCTCTTCCGACGTCAAGCTCTCTTTTGCTCTATACAAGTCTGACCTCGTGAAGTTACTCAAGTGGCACGTTATCATGTAGAAGAGCTCAAAGCAGGATCATCTTGCGAAGTGGAAGGTAATTTTGGAGATCAAGAAGCCACCCCCGACGTACAAAAAATTGACAGAAGCCAACGAAGTAAGTCTCGAAGAGCTGAAAAATATTAAAATCAATCTGAAGGACCTTTCCCTCTGTCGTCATTGCAAAGTCAAGAAACAAGACCTTTTTTGCTTTTTCCAATGTCTGTACGATGACAAAGGAGGCAATTGTCAAGCTCCAGAAGGAAATTGACGAGTTCCATCCCAAGAGAGAGCCAACCAAGCCAACCGAAACCAAGGGAGCATATGCACAAGACGATCAGACTAAAGGGAATCCATGAAGGCCTGAGAGAAGTGAGCGGTATAAGGAGGTGGAAAAGTCCGCATATTCCCCCCAGGAGGAGACAATCGCAGAGGCTCCCGATGAGAAAAGTTGCCTGAGGCATCGGAGGAGGAAAAGCTCGTATACATCCAGCAACAGTAGACAGAGGCACCCGACAAGAAAAACTCCGCAGACCACCCGAGGAGGAACAATTGGAGAAGAAGGAGGATGCGGCGGATAAGAACTGGGGTGCAAGAACCAAGAATAGCTGTTAACAGGAATACTGTTAATGGCATAGATCTACGCCATTTTTTAAGACAAGCTTCGTCCGAACGCTCGATCTCGGCCAAATTTCGGTTAAATTTGACGAACGCGTTCGAAGCTCTTTTCCAGTAAAATCCAACACAGCCATCCTCATTCTTGGAAGCTTGAAATAAAACCCTTTTCCGGCGCGTCGAAACATGTGGGTCGTTTGAATAAGGACATTTTCACCAGGGACTCAAGAAGCTTGCATTCGCACGAAGCATCACGGTAAGCCGCAGCGCGTCGGCATCAAGTTGATTTCGTTTGGTCTACGACAATATTACAAAATCTTGCGTATGTATTTATTAGTTCCGATTCGGACTGGCGCGCGCGCATTCTCGCTCGATTTTTTCGTTCGCGCAACACTCCGAACGATGTAGGCCTCGCGTTTCATATAGCGCGCCAAAAACAACTTAACAGTATTCTTGTTAACCATTCTTAGATCATGTCCACTCGCATCAATCTCCTCTCCCTCAATGAAACTTCTGAGCTGTTGTTGCATAGCAATGCCGTTGACAATTCTGGCAAAAAGCACTCATCATATTGATGTCGTTGTCATTTGACGGATGCCGAGCAATTGAATTCCAGACAGTGCACTGGATTACAATGGGCGGCGCGCTCTGGGTATTCTTAGTGGCGGTGGACTGGGCCCCTCACCGAGGGGTAGTCGGTGGATCAAGGTCTAGTACCGCTGCGGATCCGATGATGGCGCCACCTGTTACCAGGAACAGAGGACCGAACGAAACCGACAATATACTGTGGATAGACGCATACTGAGGACACCCGGGACGGCCATCGGCGCAATAGGTTGCATCTCGGTGCGAAGACTCCACCATTCTATCGATGCCGTGCCCGCGACATGCACTCGACAAAAAATAACACTCAATGCACGCGGTAGGCATGGTGCTGGAGCTTCGTGGCGCCAGCACCAATGGCCAAGGAATCACGGAGGGTGAACATTCTCCATGGGGGGAAAGCCATGCCGGTCTCATTCACTGGCGTTATGACGGTGATTGCGGCCAAGGTGATGATTTCGAGAGGGCGTGAAAAACAGCTTGGGTCCAACTTGACCGAGGCGGGTGCCGGGCTGGTTCGTAATCATCGATAGATTAATGTTAAAAGCTGCACATATTACAAGATATTGTATAAAATAATACATACTACGATACAAGATATTGTGTAGATGGGTTTTCATCCCAGGTCAGTCACAAAAAATCACGGATCGTTTAATTCCTACGTAGAGTAGGAATTCGTAGCACGGTCGGAACTCT
>JALLPA010003262.1:0-14186 GCA_036939895.1 Thalassiosira exigua | reverse complement strand
GGAAGAGGATGTCCATGGGGTAGTCATAAGAACTTCGACGATGACGAACATGGTCAGTCAATAGATGCATGGCTTTTAGGATGTGCGAGCTGTGGATTCCGCGATTATTTCATACAGAACGCATATCGTACGTACCACACAGTAGATTTGAATGAGTTAACAGCACTCAAGTTGGATGAAGATGAATTGAATGAGTATCGGAGTCAGAAGAACATAGTAGTATCGTTGCCTATTAACGAGAACGGAGATTGCGCTGATTTCAGACCGTTTGATTGCAAAAGTGTGTATCACCAACCAAAGACCGCCGAACGCGAGGAAGCGTGGTATCACTTACATCCTGAATTGGTTCACAAAGGTCGTGTGGTTATATGTCATCAGTGCTTATATAGTGTGTTGAATGATGCGAAACCACTTCGATCCATAAGCAGTGGAGTAGATTTCGGTGCTTTCTTTAGGATCAAGTCCATAGGAAACGACATCATGGAAGCCCCATCTCTTCGTGAGCACCAAATTATTGCAAAGGTACGACATTATTACAACATCATCAAGTTAGAAACAAACGCGAGGCAATTGAAGGAACATCAGCAATCTGCGATTAAAGGGTCTACCATCTTGTTTGATCACGACGGTCCTGATGTTGCCGCCAAACTACTATGCACAGAAGATATGAATAGGAACATGAAGTTGCATTTTGTTGGTAGCAAAGGTGAATTTGACTCGTTGTACAAGAAAGTCATGAGGACAAGATCAGCAGATGTATTCGGTCGGTCTTACGTGATTTACCAATGGCTGAAAGTGCTGTCTTATACCAATCCAATATACGAAGGCATCGAACTTGAAACTTTTCCACGATTTAAGAAGAGGCTCCAAAATGCCAATGATGTTCTCCTTCAAAAAGCAATGGATACGTTCAGCGAGGAGACAGTCAAAAGAAATGAAACTATGAAAGATGACGTAGCAGGTATACACGCAAGTACGAACATTTATATGCAAAATACATCTGAAGAAACTTACAACGATGGTTCGTTCGGCATGAGGTATTGTTGTTTGACAACTCCAGATAAGACTGCTAACGAAGCTACGACCGATTCAACTCAAGCTTATTTCACAGAAGCAGCAAAATTTCTTAACATCGATGTAACTCAAGAAAATGAGGAGTATAACCAAGCAAAATCATACCGTTCTGAGTATCCTGTAAACGAATTCGAACGTGGTGACTACGGCTTGGTTGCTGCATTTCCACATGTTTTCATGCTGGGGACAGCATACAAAAAGGCAATTGGTAACATAAACGAAGAGGATTGTCGTCATCTCTTGATGCAATTCACTGCAGTTCCATCATCCTGTGCACATCTCGTTTTTTTCCTATTCGATGTAAAGCGTCGTCACCAAAATATCAGTGGCATGGCTGCTAAAGTGAGGAACGATCGTCTTGCTTTCCAAAAGTTCGTAGAAGAGTTTCAATCAGATGCATTTCAGGAGAAGCTGAGGTGGTCTGTTAAGCATCCAGATAGTAAGGATGGGAGGTACGTCAAGAACAAACTCATGCCCGTTTTGACCACGGCAGGAAAACACACGACCTTTGGTGCCCTCGAGAGAAACTCTGCAGTTGGTGAACTCCTTGCAATGATACGTAGATTTGGATCTCAGTTTTGTTTTCTTACATGCTCCTTTGACGACGTGAACAACCCCCAAGTCTTTCGATTAACGTTTCGACAGATCAACAATGAAGAATTCCCAAGTAATGTAGATTCAGACATCCTAAACAAGATGAAAAAAGGGAAACCATTCGCTGTAGGTGATATCAAAATTCCGACAACTTGGAGTGCAATGGCTAAGGCTGCAGTGGGAAATCCTGTCGCTGTCGGGTTCATGTATCAACGCCTTTTGTACAACATCTTGACCATACTGATTGGCATAAAACCAGCTTCTTCTTGCGGAACCAACAATCGCACAACAAGATCAAGAAGATTCGACGAAGCATCGAGAAATCAAAGCGATGGAGGAGTCATGGGTAACGTCGATGCAGGTGTCATAGTCACGGAAGCATCTGGAAGAGGAGGAGAACACACACATGGTCTTTATTGGGGAGGAATTGCCACGTCGATACTTCAGAACTCTGTGAAAATAGATGACATTTGTCAGAAGGTGTCCGAGACGCTCGATACTATGTATTGCGCGGAATTGCCAAGATCTTACCACGTCAAAGATTTGATTGAGAAAGAACTCGTGTATCACACCAGTACATCGAACGTTTACGAGAAACTCGATCGCAGAGGTAGGTGTGCTGTCGTGCCTCCTGACCCTATGACCGAACAAGAAGCATTCAAAGATCATACACGTACCACCGTTTGTTACAATGGGATACACGGTCACAGTTCTATTCGTCACGGCACGTGTCACCAACCTCCACGCGGCATCGAAGGATGTCGGTTGAACAAGCCAAGCAACCTTGCAGAATCTACTCGTCCTGTTCAATTGAAAGATGTTACACCTGAAACAGAAGAGAAAATATCTAACATTGAGTTTGAAGTCATATACGATCGTGATGAAATGGAAACCCGTGAGGAAGCAATAGAGAATTTGCACGACAAGGATCGATTGACTCCGATGAAAGAAAGATATGCAGATCCACGTCTCATTGTTTGGGAACTGAAGCGGCCACAATTGGAAAAGTTACCGTCTTGTGAGGAAGATTCGACGAAAAAATGGTTCCTAGACCAGTTAGAAGCAGCTTTAACAGATCAAAGCAACGAAAAAGATGATTCGTTTGAAAACTCAGTACCTGACTTGAAATCACGAAAAGAATCCTTTACGGTGTCGGAAGAAGAACATGAGTCCGATGATGTCGATGACGAATCGTCGAATTCATCCCAGATACACACAGAAGAAGAAAATGAACCGAGTTCTCCCGAAGTTGTGGTTGAAGACGTTCCACTAAAGGAAGATGAAGAACTGATAGATATAGAAGAAGAAAGGGAATCGTGTTCTCCCGAAATTGTGGTCGAAGACGTTCCATTAGAGGAAGATGAGGAATTGTGTGAACTTTTTGATCCGAAGAACAATATGTCTCCAGATGTCCACGAACCTTGTATGTACGAAATGAAATGGTCCTGGCCGATGGACAGTTATCTTCCTTATTCACGTTTCAATGTGATACGAACGCCGCACGATGGCAACTGTCTGTACAATTCATGTTTAATTGGCATCCACGACGAAAGAAATACTACCCCTGGAGAACTGAGAAAGGAACTCAATGCTTACCTCATGAATCATCCTGAAGACGAGTTCGGTCCTGGACTACCGTTGATGAACATGATTCGTGAAAACGTTCTCAACAATCAGGTGAATGAATATAGTAAAAATCATCCCAAAGTTGATTTCAGTAATCCAACAGAAATGGAAAAGATTCGTGAAGGTGTAAAGTATGTTCTCGCGCAGCTCGTTGATTTGGAAGTGTTAAAAAGATACACAGAAATCATGTCTGATGCCACTCCTAATCAATGTGAATATGCAACCTTGGTCGAGTTGCATGCCTTTTCACGACGCAAAAAAGTCAACATTGTCGTTTACAATGAGTCTCCGTTCAAACACGACGGTCCATCTCACACATACAAACAGGAAGCAATTCTTCATTACGCAGACAGCGCTCCAACAATCGCATTGCTTTGGGTGGATCGAATACATTACAATGTCTTGATGCCAGTAACTGATAGCAGTGATTTCGGACTCTCTGATACCAATTTGTCACGGTCTTCCAAAAAAGCGAAGTGGTCCTCAAACATGGAAGGAAAATGTTCCGATGCAAAGACAGAAAGTGATGATTTTGTGCCCTCTGATCCCGATTTGTCACCGCCCTTCAAAAAAGTAAAGTGGTCTTCGAGCACGAAACGAAAATGTTCCAATAGAAAAACGGGAAAAAACGATTTGAAACCTTTTGATTCCGATCTGTCATCGCCCTCCAAAAAAATTAAGTGGTCCTTAAGTGCGAAAGAAAAAAGTTCCGATACCACAACGAGAAATAATTCCAACAAAAAGGATCCCACATTTATGTCACAAAGAGAAATCCGTCGACTCATGACTTACCTCGCCGGTATGGAAGTTTCTGATCTTCGTCGTTTGTACGAGAAGGTATCAAGCAAGTTGGCGAAGAGAAATGGATACGTGGTTGACTTCAATTACCTGCTCACGTCGATCCTCGGTACCAATACCAACAGTTTGTTGCTGGGTGGAACAGAACAAAGCAAGGGCGCCACGTTCTATGTCGGTCCATATACGACCAAGAACAAAACGAACTTAAACGAATCTTTGGATGTAGTCTTGGAAGCAACAGAACACGCTCGAGAATATCCAAGTGTTGCAGAAGACAAAGAAACCGATAAGCGGTTTGTTCAGTACGTCATGACCAGAATCCTGAACAAGTTGAACTCACTTCAGGAAATATCAGATACCCAAGCAGCTTCAGCGTTGTTGGGATTGAATGTCAGTTTATGCAGCGAAATATTTGTAACATACAACGCCGAAAGTTTCATCAAATTTGCACTGGATGAAAGGAAACGAGTCTTGAAAGAGAACGATTCCTCAGTCGAAGACAGCGATTACAGTGACGGTGTGTCAAGTCAAAGATCTTTTAGTGACGACGATTCCTTCATTGTTTGGAACGACAGCAAAGATAATTTGGAAGCGTTGAACGAAAATGAGTTAGAAGAGGAATTGGAAGCGTTGAAAGAAGTCAAAGTTTTGGTAGCCGATGCAACCAAAGAAATCGATTATAACGAGTACGAACCAGTGCGATATTACGATAGTCAATATGGTTCTTGCAAGGTGTATCAAGTAGACGAAGATACAATATACGAACCAATTGCCAACCCCTTGCTTTATAGATACAGAGGGAACAAGTTGAAAGGTTTGAATCGGTTAGAATACTTTTGCACGGTGAGAACTATAAAAGATCCGTCCGAAAAGGAACGGAAGGAAAATCCTAGTAAATGTCAAAAAAGACCAAACAATCATCAATACAGATTCTCACCAGGACTCTTGATACATGCTAATCACCATCAAATCATGAGGACCAAATCTTGCACTCCCAAGTTGTTCGCCAATCCACCGCGTCACCCTGGACGTCTTCCTTTGTGTTGCGATGAATGCAACAAGAAAGTATGTAACGAAAAAGGACAGGACTTGGAAAAAAATCACGGGACAACAAACAAAAATGACATAGGCGTACAAAATCATCACACTTGTAAGAAGTGTAATCGGGTTGAAGCTGAGTGGAACAAAAAAGCAGACATATTTGCGTGTTATTATCTCACCATGTTTCGTCCCGAGACCGAGCTTTGTGATGAACTCGGAGATAAGGTATACGATTACGATTGGAAAGCATTCGAGGAATTCGTGCAAGAGTTGCAAAAAAATGATGGTACAAACAAACAACTTGCCATAAATCGCTTTCGGTTGGACCAAATGGCGAGAATGATGCAAAGTTTGAAAATGAACAACAGATCCAAGAAGATTTTGTTTCATTATCGAGGACTTAGCAGGGACATTTGGTCAAAGAAGGAACAAGAGGAAGGTCGTCAAGCGTATCAACAACGAGGAGGCAAAACCAAATACAGAGAAGACGAGTTAGGCAACGAACTCGATCCCATCCTCCAAGCCAAACAGCTTTCTAGTGTGGTGGAACGTAATGTCATGGCCCAAGCTACATTCACGAGTCAGATTCTCAACAGCTTGGATCGTGTGACTCCCGATATAGATATGAACGACGAAAAACGTAGTAACGGCAAGGAAAACGAATCTTCCTCATCGGTCATCCCTCCTCAATATCCCATCCTGACACCTACTTTTGACGCCAACATTGCTTCGAACTCACTTGAGAAACCAGATGCAATATCGTCCCAAACAGACTCAACGGAGAGCAATTCTCGTTTTCAACCGTCCAACGATGACTCCGAGACAATACGTGAAAAGCTGGCTTATCTTCTCCACGGTCAAGAGATTTCGGAAGACAAGGAATTACCCCTACGAATCATGTATCGCCATTTCCTGAACGTCTTAGATGGTACGGCAGCAGAGAAACCTGTGCCATTTTTGGTTGTCACTGGAGCACCTGGAACGGGAATTGACGTACTTGGATGCGAGATTACGAGAAGCAACTCAATGCAACGAGATGTTCGGTGGAAAAGCAGTCGTGTTATTGGGCGATTTCGACCAGCAACCCCCAATCGGTGGGTCTTCTTTGCCTAGTTTGTCCATGTCTTACCTGCGAAAGGATTATGGGGAGAACAGCAAGTACAAACGATTCTTCAGTACGAAGAAAGAAAAAGCTGAGATGAGGTGTACACTGTCTCGAACGGGTGTCCAACTGTTTCAAAGGGCCTTGCTCGTGAAATTACATGTTCAGCACCGCTTTGCGCAAGATCAAAAGCACGTCGAATTGTTAGAGAAAATGAAACGTGGATTTCGGATTACTCCCAATGACTTGTCCCTGTATCAAACGTTGGAAACTGAAGATATGACGTCAGACAACTTTCTTTTTGCCACGACGATAGTCTCGAACAATCACGAAAGGCACGAAATCAACGCTCGTCAAGCGCAACTATGGGCGAAACATTACAGGACTCACGTCATTCGTTGGAAAAGGAACGTCATCTCGTGGAAGGGAAAACCCCCAACTGAAAGACAAGTCAGCGAAGCCGAAAAAGAGACGTGCTTCTGGGAGTACTTTGTTCCCATGGCGACTGGCTACTTGACACACAATCTAAACACTGAACGAGAACTTGCCAATGGAACGGAAATCTGTTTACATTCTCTTTCGTTTGAAACGGAAGAAGAAATTGATTTTCTCCGCCAAATGCAAGAGACGACAGCATTTGGCGGGATCATCGACCTTCCTAATCCTCCAAAGGCGATCAACGTGGAATTGTATCCTGATTCGGAGTTGGACGGTGAATAAAAAAAACGGGAACACCAGGAAAAGCGTGAACAATGGCAATGTGGATCAATTACCGACGATGGACGTACGGTGATCCCAATTGACAACTCCCATTCAGGAAGAATACGGAAGATCAATGAGTCCATTCGCGGTCGTGGTGGAAGTGTTCGATTTCGTCCGTGTAAAGCGATGATGCAGAATCATTTCCCCATCGAATTGGGTTTCAGTGTCACTGTTGAAAAGGCTCAGGTGAGGACCAATACGACTTGTCGTTCAACTCGTATACGAAACGTTTCTTCACTCATCTCTTGATTCCAACAAAGGGTCGTACCATACGAAAGGTCATAGCTTCCATCTCAGAGCATCCAGTCCCGATATTGAAGTTTAGATGGGAGCAGCTCTATGTGATCTTGTCTCGGGTGAGACGCAGTGAAGACCTTCGGCTCTTGTTGAAAATGAAAGACCGAAACACACTTAGATACATCAAAGACTTGGAAAAGGACAAAGACACGGCAGACTTCTTCAAGGCCTACGTGGAGTTGCGACCCGGACAATATTATTGGAATCGAAACGAGGCGATACGTCGTCTCAGAGCGAGTAGAACCTAAAATGAAAATGGTTCTAACTACAACCTTCGTCACTCACCTTTACATCTTGAGATCCACCTCTGTTTTCTTACTTCAACTTACTTTTCCCCATAAGTTATCATATTGTGGGACTTGATTTTTTTAGAGGGACTGGTTTCAACAAACCAGAGCTCTGTTGCTTCGATAATGAACATGGGACCGAATCATCGAAGTTGAGAATTGAACCGAATAGAGATCAAACCTAAACGAAGAGTCTGTTTTGAAATCACAAACACCGAGGACTCCAGCAAGATTCACGACAACAAGAACTCGAATCATTCGTTTCATTACTCAATTCGCAATGAATATAATCATAGGACTTTAGAAAGTGTCAGAAGGAAACGAGAACTGAAGCAAAGTACAACTCACCTTCATTCACCTCTGCTTTGGCAAGCGACACTTCAGTTCATAAAACGAGTCAACGAACAGAATATATTGCAATATCATCATTCACCATGACGAAGTCATCAACGAAGTCGAACAAGGATGGAGGGACGCCCACGAGGAAGCACAAGCTGAAGGCATCATTCGCGTCCTCGCCCTGTCGAGGATCCGGAAAGAACCGTAAAGGAATCGTGACGGCTCGCACCCGTTGCGCGTTCGTCAAAAATTTTTATCCCATGAACACTAATTCGAATACAAGTTGCTTTATAAACAACCTGATCGAACTGTTCAACGGTGACCCTGATCATTGGAGCGGCGAATGGAACATCCACGGATGGTTCGACCGTCGAGATGTCAACGCGACCGAACCGAACAAGATCATGAAGGCAAAGCCTGGTGAAGCGTCGGGATACGGATGGCATGGTGGAATAAGTCTCGACGCCGATCCCGAACATACCCCCGAGTGGTTCGGGAGACACATCGCCCGCTCTTTCACTGATCAGTCGGGGTACCATTCGAGATATGGTCCGACTGAATACTTCTACTTGCGCGACGCAACGACCAATCCTCCCCAGCCCGTCAATCATTTTTTCATCGACAGCGATACTGTCAAGTGAGTCATGTTGCGTTTGTATGTCAGCGACGAATACTTATCTTAAATCACTGTACGTCTTTTGTCTCGTCCTGCAGAATCTTGAAACACGTCTACAATGACCACGACATTACCAAAAATGATATCCTAGAAGACGAAGAAGTCCTGAGCGAATTCTTCGGATCCGTCGAAGAAGGTCAACGTATTATCGGAGAAGTTACAGACGAAGAGTGGAGGGACATGTTGTGAAGGCCAGTAGAGCGTCATACGTTGGGTTACGTCGACCAAGCAACATGGACCGGTATATCAAGTTCAAGATCACGACAATCCGTTCCACTTACCGCCATGCAACGCTGGTTGGCTGGAATTAGAAAACCTGGAAGAAGGAATCATGCCAAGTAGAAACTTAGAAAATGCGTCCTGTTTGATAGCTGAACAATAACTAGTCCTGTTTGATAGAGAAATGTCGGTTAGATCAAGAATTGAAATAGACAAACGATGCACAACAGCACAGTTGAAATAAGATAAAACGCACCTTTTCCTTGACTACATCAATCTTAAACGCCTCGTCCAAAAACCGAAACTCATAAGATTCGTCACCAACGAGCTCTCGATAAGTTGCCGAGATAACATTGTAATGTGCTTTGAAATACTCCAAAAGAGGATGGTCTTTCATATGACATGGTCCCGATCGATACACGATCGGAAAAAAATTAGCGCTGTCCAGTAGACTTGCTTGTATACTGACATTTCTGTTGGCTTGAGTTCGTTGTTTCATCAAGTAGTGCATGCAAAGCATGTGCTCGACGTCCATTGCATCAAATTTCTTTTGAATCCCGATAGTATGAACGAGACAGTCTAATTGCTTCGACCACATTAAACCCAACACTTGAAGTTCTTTCTCCATCTGCTCACGGGTAGTTGACCCGTTTCCATCCAAACAATTGCAAGCTCTATTCATCATGCATTCAACGATCCAATGGGGAATTCGTTCCGATTCTTTTTTAACTTTTCGATTTTGTTTTGTTCGCTCCAAGAAAAACTGGTGTTCGAAGGACCTTGCCCCGCTTTTGCTTCCTTTCCCTAGTGTTACTACAGTCACTGGTCCGAAGGGTTCGTGAATGCACATTTCGACGGCCCTCATCATAACTTGCACTTCGAAATCCTCAAATGCGCCTCGAATGAATTGACTAAGTCTGTCTCTCAAATGAGACAGGATATGCTCGCGCGGTGTATCCTTTGGCAGATCGGAGAAAACATTGTGACCTTTTTTGCTTAGACCCGTGATGAAACGGGTGTAGTCACTGGCTTCTCTGAAATGACGTCTAAAAATGACGTGTATAAATCTTGATTCCCAACGGAACTCGTTGACGGCGGAAAGAAAAACATTTACGTCAGATTCATTTGGAGATGGGATCAAATCAGACGAATTCCCTCTTAAAGCGTGCAGCTGGAGCAAGGTTGAAGGATTTGTAACGACACTGACGATGCACCTGAAGATGATGGACCAGGCTTCGTCGGACGTTGATTGATCGGAGAGGTATTTCATTCCATTACGATGTATCCATTCACTGTCTTGGTTCAGTTCTCCCAATTTCGAATCCAAACTCTTTGTCGCAATCATGGCCAAACACACCGGAGGTTCCGAGGATAACATAGGCGGATGCAAAGGTTTGCAGAAAAGAGGTTTAAAATTCGTAAGTTCGAGTTTCTCACTGTACGTGCCACTCAACACGGATTTGAGAACACCTCTTGGAGGAAACACGATGGATTTGTCGTCTTCGGAAAAGCAGCTCTCATCGAAACACTTAGCCCAGGTTATAGCTGATGCATGAAATGCAGCGTTGAAAAGTTGTTTCACATTCATCCGTTTGTCGCTTTTGCCTGAACAACCTTTTGTTTTTGACGGGTTATCGTCTTCGTCCTCCGGATTTTCAATCCCTTCTGATGTGTGTGTAGGAATACCATCAACTGAGTTCGGTAGTCCCAATCGAGCTTTGGCGTCTTCGGTTAGAAAGCAATAGGGACTCTTGTCCAGAATGTCTTTATAAGACAAAAAAACGACGTCTTTGCCGAGGACAAATTCCTTCATCACTTTTTCCCGATCTAGAGCGATTTTCGGTTGGATGATGTCGTCTTCGCACAATTCAACAAGTTTCCATGGTACTTTCTTCTCGTTCTTCCATCGGAAGGGAAATTTTTCGTCCAATGGCACCAAATACATCCAATATGACATAGAAGCCATAGATCCGTATTCCATTTTCATTTCGTTGGATTCTTTAAAATCTTCTCTGTGTGGAAAACGTGCCTTGAGTTCATCCAACTCTTTCGAAAGATTCTCAAATCGTCCAAAAATATCTCCCTTCTCAATTTCTCCCATAAATATCATAACCATACCAAACGTCCCGATGAATATTGACTCATCTTTCGAACCGCCGTACCACACTTGAACGACATGTTGGAAATTGGTGGCAGTAATGCATCTCCTTGCAGTTTCCGTTGTAAAATCTTGAGGGATGGAAACAAGGTGTGTGGGATACTCTCGTCCAGAACGCTTGCTGTTCAGAGGAATTTCGTTAACATCGGAAAGGCAAGCCGCTCCTCCACTACCACGAAGCCACATACTGACAAGAGGTTGAGGATTGTCATCGGTTACAGCAAGCAAATTGCGAACAAGGCCTATGTCGTTTTTTCCTAACCTCCTAGGATGAACGATGTCTTTTGAGGCATTGATGATGTTGGAATGCATTTTGTTGGAATCGATGCAAGCGTTGAGATCAAGCTTTCTCGGATGACAACGAGCACCATTTTGCACCGCTCTAAAGTTTTCGTTATCGTCTTCAACTGCATGACCGGCAAAAGATGCATGTTTAGAACCTTGGTATAGAATTGTTGTATTCAACGCAGCGAAGATTTTGGCAACGTGAAAGCTGCGAACTAAACCTTCTTTTGAAAATGATGAAGGAGTTCCCACAATCGCATCTCTAACAATTTTTTCTTCATCGTATAACGATCCATTCCTGTGAGCTGCAATTTCGAGCTTTTTCAAATTGTGTCGTTTTCTCTTCTTGCGTCTTGACGTTTCTTCAACGGTTTCTTCGAATTCATTTTTTCTCAACAAATCTCTCGAGTTCATAGGTTGTCTAACGTTGCAGAAATGGTTCAATACTCCTTGAGTATCATACATTTGGTTTGAAGATATAGTTGGCACGGTGGATCCAAATTTCTGTCTTAGACGTTCAGGAGTAAGCACGTGTTCTTGTGTTCGTCTGACAGAAATAACAAAACGAACAACATCGGTTTTAGGTTCGACATCGAAAAAGTGACACAAACCAACTTGAGAGTAAACACTTTGAAAGTGTGCATGACATCGATGACCCATGCCAATTCCTTTGGACAATTCCTGTTCGGAAGCTCTTTCAAATTGTTTTGTTTTGCTGAAATAATAACCTAGGATTCGACAGTATAAATGAGCACCCGACTCCCTCGCAAACCCATGACGAATTCTTATACAAACATCAGGAACTTTTTCCTCGTCGCGACGCGACTTGACAAAACAATGTGTCAATACCCTCATGCGAGAATGATGCGTTTGGTCTCTACTATCATCACAAATACAGGGTTTGAGTGGCTTGGCGTCGTTGTGATAATCTTGAGGTTTGTTCTTGCCCCCATGGGTCTGAAGAAGATCTGGATAATCTGAACCTGTAAACCACTCAGACAACCTGTTTTCCATTGGAACATCAGTAGAAAAAATGGATGCGTCGTCGATTTCTCTACCCACATTGATAAGGATGTCGCGAAATTGATCGATTCCTTTTCTAATTGCTGCGTCAAACATTTTGTAGATCGCTTTCGACATGTTTAAAATCCCAAGTTCGAATTCCGTTATATCAGGAGTAGCCTCGTTCAACCTGAGGAGCCCGACGAATCGTCCGTACGTCATCAGAGGGTTTTGTCCATCGGAGCGTTTCACATTTGAAGCGATTCTGAGACAAGCGTTGTTATCAAGCAGGTGAAACTTCATGTCGTTTACTTCAACTTCCCATTCATCCATGTATTCCTTCGACAGATGATTTTCAAGAACCAACAAAGTAATGCATATGTCGTCTTCGTGGGGATATTCTTGAAGATACAACCTTACTATAGGACCATCTACAGTCATGGGTGTACCACTGTTGGTAACTTCGGCGATAACATCTAAGGGCACTGGTCCTTTTTCCGGATGAAAGTTGCTAAAATACAAAAAATTGTAAAATAGAAAACATATTTAAAAATTGTGAATAATTGACACTCTGACTTACCTCATCAATTCTTCGAATGCCAAACCTGACATGAAACGACTGTTGATAAATTCAATCCAATGTAATAGCTCCATCATTACTTCCCCGCTGTCTTCGTTCACACAAGCAGATGACAATCGATCTTCAAAATCTTTGATTTTTGATACGTGCGTTGTTTCGCTAATGCCTGTTGGAAGGGTTCCTTTGGACATGTGTACAAATTGTTCTACGATGGAAACCGACGGAAAAAGGCTGATTCCTTTTGTTGTTCTAACGTTTTTCCGTACAATGAAATCCAACAAGTTGGTGATGATAGATTTCAGCTTTGAAAAAGAGCAATGTTTTTGGGGAGATGGTATTTTCAGCAGCTTTTGGTTGTAAAATCCAAGCAGTAAAGCGCCTGATGTAAAAGACATTTTCGGTATATGTTGCGTCTCCAAGTCCCGTCGTGTTTTGCAGAGCAAATTCCAAATTCTCTCGACTGCGTTATGAAGATATTTTCGGTAAAAGAGGAACTGTTCAACTTTAATCGGTGTTGGAGGCTTGGATGAAAGAAACAACATGGAAGCTTGGAATTCCACGCAACAGCATATTACATCTTGAACAGACGACTTGGTTCCTTCAATTAGCCCCAACATGTTGTCGCATATCATATGTTGATGTCGAGGTGTGACATTATCAAACTCTCTCTGAATCTCGTTTTGAATGACGAGATTGGCCTGTAAATTGTTTTTCATCTTCGGAAGAATCTGCTTTATTTTTGTCTCAATTCTATCAACAGCGTTGTTTACCTCAGCTTCGAATCCCCCTCCGCGAAGGTAGAAAACCTCAACAAATTGTGAACTTTAGTATATGATTCCATACATAATTCATAGTACACTAATCACTTACTGTATGCTCGTCGTTTTCCTCTTCAACGTCTTCTACATGAAGTTCACCATGAAATTCACATTCTCTTCCACGAAGAGAGAGAACCTGAAGAATTCTAAGATAAAGTGTTCTGCACACATAATTGGTAAAACTTTATTCACTTACTGCATCTTCGTCTTTCTTTTTTTCTGGACCTTTGGTTTTTTCATACTCGTCACTCTTCTTAAAGGCCAATTCAGCTGCTCCTTTACTGAAAAACGTAAAACATCTCTTCCATTCGTCTTTATAGGACACAATGTTGTTCTCATCAATATCAACAATTTCCACTTGTCTCATCCCATAACCGAGTAAAAAGTGATAGAAATAATCGCCCACATTCTTTGTCAAAGGAGAAGACGATGCAACAATATCCATGAAAGGACGAAGATTGGCAATTGAAACTTTCTCACGTTTTGATGTTCCAAGGAAGTGTACAGTAGCCTTTTCTTCTTCTTTGA